>QANU01008245.1:271604-339939 GCA_003254905.1 Nissolia schottii
TTTTTTTTTTTTTTTTTCCCTTTTCCCTTTCTTATTCCCTTTCCCTTGGTAAGCCATTGTTTCAGATGCCTTATCGAGCCACAGAATGCTTTGAGCTATAGGAAGATCAACAGATCGAATGAGCCAAGAAAGCACCATATGGTCGCAACGCTCCCATTGTGCATGAAGAGCAGAGTCAGGAGCTGGCGCAGTTATGGATCCGTCTATGAACCGAACTTTGTTCTTGGACATGAGAGCCATTCTCATTGCCCGAGACCAGCTGTGGTAGGTGGCACCGTTGAGAAGGGAAGAAACTAGGACTAAGGAAAGGTTCTCGTTAGGATGGAGGTAGTATGGGGAAGCAGGATCAGAAATGGAGTCAGGTTGAAGAACCTGAGAAGCAGCAGAGCCATCATCAGCCGTGGAGACTAATCAGATCTGAAACAACAACAGATCGTGGAACTTGTGCAGCAATCAAGTGAATCGCGCAAATTCAGTTGCGGAGCAGTGCAGAGATGAAATCTCGCAAAGAAAGCTCAAGAAAGAGCAAGAATGTGGCCAAGAAAGTGGTGAGAAAGTGATGAGAAAATGCAAGAAAATGGGAGAAAATGCGGAAATGTGTAGAACACATCTGATACCATAACAGAAATTTAGTGAATGAAATGAATTGCTTAACTGCATTAGAAAGCAAGAGCTCTATTTATACAAGTTCAGTTGGCTTGTACAGCAAGCAAATTGGCTAACCAACAATAACTAACATACATCAATAACTGATAACTAACTTCTAACAAAGTTAAGTTAAAAGGGGGGATTTTCCCCCTATTAGGATGAACATTCTGATGAGTGATGATCAATGATTGCTTGGATGAGGTTAGCTGTGGTTTATACTAGACATACGTGGTTTATACTAGACATACGATTGTTGAATAATTTTGCTAGATCTTTAAGATCACTCCATTTCGGGTGGTGGTGGTGGTGTTTTATTTTGCATCTCATCTTGGTAGCATGATTTTTTGATGTATCTTGACACTATTATTTTAAACTGTGGTACTTCCATTCCTACTGTATTAGTAATAAACCTTACACTAGTCCAGCTTATATATTTGCAAGTGAAGTTCAATGATCTGCTGATAGTCATTCCATTTGGAGATGGATAATTTTTTATGTACTAAAATTTATGGTCATGCACTCTATTAAGTTAATCCTTACTCCTTAGCAATACTTGTGTACCCATAAACTGGTGTAGGCATAGAATCCTTTTTATAATGACCTTTATGATTGAGGATAGCTTTCCTCGAAGTTCTAACAAGTTAAGCTGGAAGCTATTAGAGTAGATGACGGCTATGCATTGTACATTGTGCTTGTTTTGTTGCAAAATGTAGGCATTGACATCAGGCTATGATTTATCACCAGATAAATGGAGTTTTGCCTGATAAATTCCGAGTTTGGATATATTCATCTGTTGCAACCTGCAATATCTAAACAATTCTGCTGCAATTTATGCAATTATGCAATATATCTGCTGTAATTCTAGTGGTGTAATTCTACTGACAATGAGGAGTTAATTTTTGCAATATATCTGCTGTAATTCTGCAATCTGTAATTTTGCTGCAATTTCTGCAGTTTGTAATTCTGCTGTAATTTCTGCATTTTCTGCAATCTGCAATCTGAATTTCTGCTGCAATCAAAACGTTTTGGCCCGCTTTGGCCCGGTTTAAACCCGAGTTTTAACTCGACCCAAAGATGATCGGCCTATCGGGTTTAGGGTCGGGTCCGGATCCTCAAAATTGACCCAGTCTAAATATAGGGTTGGGTCATAAACTCCATGAACAAGACCTTCTCTGTAGAGCTGAATCCATCAGCGAAACCAGAAAGTAGAGAAGGAAGAGAGAAAGAAAAGATGGAGTAATCTGAAACTTGAACTGAATATTCAAGAGTAACTATTTACAAGCATGTACATATATTTATAGTGATGTATGGGAGCTTGGGTGGCTATAGCCCCAACGGCCAACCCAACGGCAACCCAACTATTCTCTAACAAACTTTGACAGCTACTATAACAGACTTCAGCTGCAATCTAACTAATTATCTTTAAAGAGTTTAAATATGGTAATATATACAATAAAGAAAAGTGTTTTAGTTTTTATTATTCAGTTCATCTAGAAGTCTAACCATTACACATAGCCTCATCTATCTAATCTGAATAAAGGTTGTTTTTGATTTGACTACTTCTTTTGTATTTTATTAAAATAAAAAGTTCTAACCAACTCTCATATTTACACTACTAACCCTAAACCGTGAAAATGTCTAATTGATGCTTTCACAATACAAAAAGCAATAAGGACGTGAAGCTTCCAACCATTTCACTTTTGGGTGTGTCAAGGAAACCACTAAACACAAGTGATAACAGATACTTTGTTCGGTGAGTTTTATAGTTCAGGATAAAATAATTACCATGTTAAGTTATTATGCCATTTGTTAAAACAATTATTTTTTTACCAATCCTGTCTTCGTAATTTTTTAGTCTCTCGTAGGTACAAAATCAGCTGATGGCACCCCAATATGATTATCTCTCTTCAGTAAACCCTTCGAAGTTCACTTGACAGATTAATATCTTTATCATTCGAATGTGGAAAGTTCCTAATAAGGATAACAAATTAAAAGTTTACACTTGAACTGTTTTTGCAGGATGAGAAAGTGCTACTTAAACCATAAAAAAATATGCTTCCATCTGTTATTTATCTGAAAATGGTTCATTTAAAGATTTGTTATATATATGAAATAGTGTAACATTCAAATGAACCAAAAACTGAGTAGCAAAAGTCAAATACATCCTACTATGTACTATTTTGGTTCTTCCAACTGATAAATAAAAAATATACTTTCACTAAAAAATAGATAATAGTGCCTAACTTAACTATGACAGAACTGGGGAAGGTAAATACGTAGTATCAAGTTAAGACTTATATTGATGTCATTTTGACGATTAAGTTAATGTCAGCGATGATGTTTTACGAAGTCGAATATACAAGCAAACTATCCAAAAAGAAAAACACATTTTAAACTTTCGGAGGATCTAACCATAGCTGTGTGTAATACTTTAGGTAGTTTGGCTGGACAAGACAATATAAAAATGAGAACTGGATTCACATCAGACGACTTGATTCACGGAGCACGAAAATATTGGTGATTTGATTATAGTTAAAGAAACAAGTAACCAGCATTGACATGACAGTTGTGTCTTATCTCCAAAAAAAAAAAATTGTTAGACATTGTGTGTTTGTATACGCAGGTTATTGTTTGCGGTAAAAAAATGTTTGCAGCAACACAACAATTTTGGAGACATGAGCAAGATCGCAACCTCTTCATAACCATCCAACCTAATAGGGTATGCCATGTAACATTTTAATTCTGAATATGTGTGTCAATCAATATATGTTTAAGGCTTGGTATTGCTTTCGATTAGGCTTTTTTTTTTTTTGGGGCAAATCTTGATGTGTGGTTTGAAGATTTACAATGGATGTTAATGTTACTTTTAATTTAATGTATGCATGATAAGTTGAGATGAATTAAATTCAATGCACTCATGAATAATTAGTCATTGCTTGGTATGTTCTTTCAATTGTGAAGTGTGGTATTTTGCAAAGTTGGTTGGTTCTTTCTATTTTGCTGCAATGATTTGACCTTTTTCTTATCATGTGCAATGAATTCCTGTAAAATATATTTTTACTTACTATGGTGATAATGCATTAAGTAGACCAGTGTTATAATTGTGATAGGGTGTGAATTAGACATTCGTATATACACATATGCCTAATGGTTTACAAATTTAGTACAAAACAATATGCCAGAAGTCATGAAAATTATTTTAACATGTAATGTAAATGTTTTATATAATTTTTATACGCCTTTTAAGACTATTATATATAGTAGAGTTGTGCCGAAAATAAATGAATAAACTTTTTATGAATAGTGAACAATCATTATGCTCAACAATAAAATTAAGATCAGTATGATGAAATTTAGAACAAGTTGAATCATGAACCTAAATTTTGCAAAGTTTGGTTTCAAACTTTCGCGTTACACATTTAATATTTGACACTATCTATCTATAATTGTTCATAGAAAGTATATAAGCGAAATAACTTTGAGTTTCATACACAATATGGTACAAGATGCCAAGGTGTTGTATATAGAATAGACAACAAAGACAATTGTTTTCCAATGAGGATTAGACCATGTTCAACCATGACTCTAATAGATGAAAATTTTCAAAATATAGTATACTTCTATAATCTTAAGGAGAACTATGTAATTGAAATTTATTACCTCTGTCCTCGAATTTTTCATCTTGATCCTCAAGATGATAATTTGAGATATCAAATTCAATATGGTAAAGATCCTACAAGATACTTAGGATTGGCGTTGCCTCCATCATTATTCCATCATATAAGTCAATTCTATGTTGCACACATGGCTCAAGCCAACAATGATAATGCTGAAAATCATGAAGATGACATTCAGGAAGATCCAATTGTGATAAATCCTCCTGTTGTGAAACATAACAATCACGAAATTCATTGGCCTTCATATTAGAAGACCAAATGACAAAAAAGGTGAGATATATTAGGTATTTTAAATTCTTAAGATTATAGATTTGAATTGACAATGTTTTGCAAACCAAAGGCAAAAACAACTACAAATTTGCAAGTGACAAATTTTGTTTAGTATATGACTTTGTGTAATGAACTATTATTCTGTGTTGTTTTGCAAGTGTTGCGAACCTGTCTTCGTTTTCCTGTTTGAACAATATAATCTTAACGTGGTTTTAGAACTTTAATTATTAATGGTATCAACCGCATGGACATATCCTTACAGTATTTGTTCATAGTCTATATGCATGAATTTAATTAATGGCCACGGTATGTCAAAATAAATTCTTAAGAAATAATATATGTTTTACATTATTTCACATTATTGCAGGATTGGACATTTGTGGGTAGTCCAATATAAAGCATAGGACATAGGTTGTGATATATACCATAGGACATAGGTTATGATATAAAGCACAAGACAAAGGCCGATGCACCTTCTTAGAACCGAGTGCTCCCAAGTTCTTATAAAGGCTACTTAGGCCATATGCCTAGCTAATGTGGGACTTAAAGGCTCATGCAAGAACTCATTTGAAAATGAAAAGCATCCTTTTTTCCAACAGGTTAATGTGCTGTAGCGCGCCGACTTTCCCTTTTGTTTTTACCTATGCAGACTATGGGTCATCACATTAGTGAGAACTCACTTGAGTATTTATTGAAGAATCTGAAGATTCTTCAATACATGGGTAGTTATTGAATAACCAAAAACTTCTTCAATCTAATGAGTTTTATTTTGATGCGTGTTCTATTTTGTTTACACACATAAACAAACATTATACCACATATAAATAAATATTACAACACAAAAAAATGAAGAAGTAAACAAACATTTCAATACACTGGAATATTACATCACAAAGAAACAAACACTGCAACACTCATGACTAAATATTACAATACTTGTAAACAACCATTACAACACACATAAACAAACGTTACACCACACATAAACAAACGTTACAATACTCATAAACATACATTACATCACATCAAAACATTGCAAAACATAGAGAGCAACTTAGATCAAAGAAGAATGTCCTCGTTCATGCTATCCATAACATTTTAAGAATAAGAAAATGAATTAGACATCGATTTTGGGTCAAACCATAGTCTAATTACCTAATTAAGAGTTTATAGTCATATCAAGGTAGGCATATGTTTTAGAACTGTTTACAAAAATTAGATTTATCATATAAGGTGTTTTGAATATATTTGTGAAAGGATTTAGAAAAATCATGAAAACTTTTATAGAAACTCATGAGACTATTGTCTTTTTGCATAAAGTTAAGCATGATGTATGTGTATGTACATCTTTTATGATCACGCTTATGGTTATGAAAACTTTAGGGTCAGATAATATTTTGGATTTATGTTCAGATGTTTATCATGTCTTTTATAAATGTTTTATGGGAGTGAGATCAAGGATAGAACTGTAAGTTAACAACAGTCTATGTTGACCTTTGATAGTTCAGTTTAGCTACCAACATTAAGGTACTTGGACAAATCGATTACCATAAGCTATCAAGACCAAGGTGTTCGATTAGGCAGTTTAACTATTGGGATCTAGGGACTCAGATAGACTAGTTACGATAAGCTATCGGGACCTAGGTACTCGGGTAGTCAGTTAAGTCAGACCGTAATGCTTAGGATATGTCTACCTAGATATCTCCCTATGATAAGAGTTTTTGAGGTTTAAGTTTTATTATAATATTTTCATGGAAGTATTATTATGAATTTTGTTTTTCAGTTTTATGCTATGAATATTATCTATGTATTGCATATGTGTGCAATGTTTCAAAAAGTCCCAAGATGTCATGGGGTCTATCGTTCACCGAGACTCTCCCTAGAGTTCTCACCCTTCACCTTCCCTTCCTATTACAGGTTAAGATGTAGAAGCAGTTTCATGGAGGTCATGGTAAGTTGTAGCGACACCAATATTCTTGAGTAAGTAGTCACCATGAAGTGAAGCTATCTGTAGGTTATGTTAGAGTTTTATTTGATTTGATTTTCATGTTAGTGTCTAGAGTGCTCCAATTGTACACAGATAGGATATTCGGATCGGTCACGTATTTTACATGTATAATTATGTTATGTTTTTTCCTCGAGAAAATTTGTAAAGAGCCTATGTTTATGTAATTTCAGTTATGTTTTTAAAAATTTTAAACATCTTTTACAAAAAGCATTCTTAAAAGGCTTTCATAAAAGAACTAGTCCTTTGTGTGCCGGTAACGATTTTTGAATTGTTACACCAAAATCAAAACTATTTTCAAGGGAACTTAATAAGGTCATATAGGTTTTGTAAATGCACTTGGATGTAAGGAAAAACATGATTTGGTAATTTGAATTTGGATTTTGAAGAAAAGTTTCTTTTTTTACTAAAAAATGAGTCATAAATCTATATTTGAGAAAATATGGAGTATACATGTGACTATATTTGAGAAAATATGAAGTATACATGTGTTTTTTTCAGTGAAATACTCAAGAGAAGATGATTTTGAACACCTAGGATGAGTACAAGGGGTCTTAGGATCACTTGGAATGAAGGAAATGTCAAACACCCTATCTAAACTTGCAAGTAATCGATTACAAAAATGTGTAATTGTTTATAACATGCTGAGAAATAGATTAGGGACATGCAATGTGCACAACAATGTTCAAATTGTCATAACTTTTGCAATAGATGTTTGATTGACTTGATTCAAGTTTTCAAGTTGAGATTAGTCCATCTTCAACGTAAAATCTCAATGTCAAAGCTGATAAAAACTATTTAAGTATTGTGTAACCAATTACAGCATTGTCTATGGCCCTTTTTTTCCCCTAAAAAGAACTTTATAGTCGATTACACATAGGGGTAATCGATTACCAAGCTTTGTAAGCAATTACCGTAGTGTCCAGAATGCAAAAGATGGTGTATTTACATCTTAAAACCCAATTTTAGTAAGTCTAATGGGCATAGAACCTTAGAAAAGCCTTCTTAAGGATTAATTAAGTCTTAAACCAAGAATTAAGTCTTAAACCAAGTCTAAATATTATTGAACTCATGTTGCTTTTAATTATGAGGTTATGAACTAATTCTCCATGTTTATGTCTATGTATGAATAATATGATACATGTATTGATTGAGTATGTGACTAAATGAGATGCCTATAATGATATGTCTACATGCCATAATTTTGTTCCTAATGAACTCATGTTGCTCTTGTATGGATTGAATGTCAAATATATGTTATAGATGCTTAAGTGGATGCAGTGACGCATGAGATGATTAATTATATGATTGATACTTATGATTGAATGTCCATGATATGCTTTAGTTGTTTCTACTATGTCATGGTTATGTTTATGTCTATGAACAATTATATAATACATTAAAGAAAGTTTGAAGACCTTATTTGAGGCACTCAAGGCTTAAAACTTAATGAACATACTTAAAGTTTCACTAAGTAAAGATCATGGATATGTTAGGGATTGTGATAAGATCTGCCTAGTATACACATGAATAGGTTTACGGATTTGTTAAGGATTGTGATAATCTCTACCTAGTATACACATAAGCAGTTTTATAGATGCTAGGGATTGTGATGAGCTCACCTAATCTGCGTATACTCTGCCTAGTACACGCATATATATGTAAGTGGATACTTGAGATTGTGATAAGTAGCACCTAGTACGGATATAATTAAGCAAATGATTACTAGGGCTTGTGACAAGCTCCATTTGGAACACATATGGTGAATGTCTAAGATTATGAGTTGTTTTACAATTACCATATTTATTGTTTATACCACAATTAGGGGTGGGAATAGACCAGGCTGCCTGTCGGCCTGACCTGTTAGTGGACTGGCCTGGCTTGACCTGTTTGACAAAAAGGCCAGGCCCAGGCTATTTTCAAAGCCTGTTTCAGTAAACAGGTAAGACCCAAGTCATTTTCAAAGTCTGTTACGCCTGTCAGGCGGCCTGTTTACTTACAAATCCACAATAAGAATGTTCAAGATTAGAGTAAACAGTAACCGTTTAGCAATAGGTTCAACAGAATGATAAAAATAAATATTACAAATTATATCGCTTTTAATGATGTGACCCCAAATGACTAGTTATGATACGGTATCACTTAGTTTAGGGATAGCCCGCAAAAGAACTCTTTCTCAACCCACTCTCTCTACTATACAAATTAATCTCGTGGACACGCCCTTACAATTCGAGGTGCTGCCACAATTGATTTTTAGCCCCATTTTAACACTAATTGTTATCACACACTTCATTTAATATGAAAAACCAACAAAAACATGAAGAAATAGTAATAATTATGAATTGAATGATATACTTGAGTTACAACTTACAATTTTATGGATTAAATTATCAAATTTAGAATTTCAAACACCGGAGCGACTCCAACAACCGTTTCAAGGACAAAATGAGCATTTAACTCTTTGAAAATAGAATTGAGTCCCCTACTTTCTAAATCCTAAATAGCATATCATTCCTAGAGAAACCAAATCCCACTCGATAATCCAACCGATGTCATACACAAAACCAGCAATGTTCTAACCTGCTAGTCATCTCATTTCAGCAATTTACACTGTCTCGGTGATGATGTGAGAGTTAACAATTTTTTAGAAGTAAAAGTACATAATTAGATAACCGTGCATCAGGATTAAACTCATCAAACCGAATTAACAAAAAACAAACAAACTTCATACCCATTTCAAAAACCACCTCAAATGCAAGCAGAAGAAAGAAAAAAAAATGAAAAAATAAAGCTCCTTTTTTACCTCATTATTGCAATTTTAATTCAAATCCAACCACAGAAACAATGAAATTACACATTTACTAACAAACATAACCTACAGCCAAAATCATTACAAGAAGAAAAATTTTAGTCTCTGAAAATTCTCAAAATATAAATATAAATAACAAAACACAAACCCCTTAAACAATGGCAATTTTGGCACCAGCCTCTTCGAGCTGCTTCTTGGCATCCTCTGCCTCATCCTTTGAGACCCCTTCTTTGAACTTCTTCGGCAACCCTTCGATCAAATCCTTCGCCTCCTTCAGCGCTAGGCTCGTCAACGACCTCACCGCCTTGATCACTGCGATCCTAGCGTTGCTCGGCACGTCCTCGATCACCACGTCGAACTCCGTCTTCTCCTCCACGGCCGCCGGGGCTGCGTCCGGGGCGGCTCCGGGTGCCGAGACGACGGCGGCTGGGGCGAAGGAGGCGGCGGAGACGCCGAGCTTGTCCTGGAGGTAGTCGACGAGGGTCTTGGCCTCCTCCAGGGTGAGACCGGAGATCTTGGCGCCAAGTTCCTCGATCTTTTCAGGGACGGCGACGGCGGAGATGGGCCGGAGGCGGGTGGTGGCGCGGTGGGAGAGGGGGCGGCGGTGGCTGGGGGCAGAGAAGGGGAAATGCAGGGTGGGAGAGTGCGCACGATAAGAGGAGGGTGTAGGACAAGAGGAGGAGGAGGGGCAACAAAGGGTGAGGGTTGATAGAGTGGTTGCCATGCTGAAGGTTTGGGTTTTGGGAATTTGGGAGCGAAGAGTGAGAGAAGAGGGAATAGGGGAATTGAGGAAGGTAGAAGAAGAAGATAGATAGGATAAGGGTCCTTGGGGCGTGTTTGGTTTTGGTGGGCTTGGAATTAATGTTGCCTAGTTACCCTTGCATATGGTGCGTATGAGTAACACCCATCGAGGATAGGAGGTTTTTTTTACTTTTATATGGGTTTTGAAGGTTTATTTAGTTAATTTACGGATGTATGATTTTTGGGGCTGAAATCTTTATAGGGAGTGACGATTTTAGCCCCTTGAATATTTTTTTTTGAAAAAGAGCTGAAATTGTCATTCCCTTTTAAAAAATGGGCGTCAGCGATTTCAACCCCTAGATTTTTTTTTTAAAAGAATGGGTTGAAATCGTCACCCCCTATGACGATTTCAGCTTCTGAAATTAGTACTGTCAGTGCTGAAATAGTCATAGTCTTTGGCCATTTCAGTACAAAATTTGACTGTCTAAAAATTACCTGGGAAACTTTCAGTATAAAAAGGGTGGGGGAGTCTCATATCTCATCACCAGTTCACATTCCCTCTAATGCACAACACTCTCTCATTCCTCTTCTTCTTCTATTCTCTCATTTTGCTTCGTTTTTCTCTTCTATTATGTTATTATTCTCTCATTTCTTTCATATTCTGTCATTGTTTTTAGGTTGTTTATATTTTTGTTTTGATACAAAAAATGGATAGAGGAGGGGTTGCTGCATATATTTTTTATGATAGTTCAGTTGCAAAAAATTATGTTGAGGGTGTTGAGTTTATTAGTCCTCATAAGGCAGAGGTCATTATCCTGTGGTAGTTTATGTCGTACATAGATTTGTGTAGTATTATATGTCATCATTTTCATAAGAGTGTGGAGAGAATAAGATATAAATCACCTATATCGTTCTTGAATGGGCTGATAAAATATCGGCATATAACAATATCAAATGACGCTCAAGTGCAACATATGTTTTATCAATATGAAACATATACGACACACTTGAGTTGCATTGGTCTATATGTAAACTTCATGGAGGCGTCAAGTGCAAATGTTTATTTAATTGGAAATTCATTATCAAACGAATTGCATCATGAAGACGTTGAGACACCATTAGTGTTAGATAATGAGTTCTGGGCAAAGGAAGAGGGCGACGAAAGTTGGAGCGAGCACGAAAGTGACGTGTGTAAAGGTGATGGATCAGACGATGATTCAGTTATTGTTATATAAATTTAGGGTCAGTATAAACTATGATAATAACTAATTTTAATTATTGTTAATTGTTGGGATTATATAATTGTAACCAAAATTGCTGACTTTATTTAGGGTTAAATTAAGTATGTGTATTGACAGATATGCAAAATATGCTCTATGCTTACCTCGTGATGAGGATCTTGCGTATCAAAACTGCAAATCTGTTGACTAGAAATACCTTATTTAGATTGTTTGTTATTACATCAAATTAACTAATGGTTCAATTGTTGATATTGATGACGAAAGAAATGCACAACCCGATGATACACCAACATTCTTGCAAACATTTGATGTTGGGGGATGCATGCAACTGAATTAGGAGACTTGCATAATGAATATTTTGCAGGCGATGAGCTATACAAAGGAAAATACTTTGCAAGTAGGGATGAAGTTAGTGAAGTTGTTGCAAGTCATTGATTGCGTGTCGGGGCCGATTACAAAATAAAAGAGTGTGAACCGGTGACTTACTTCTGCAAATGCAAGAAGTTTGGCCAAGGTTGTCAATGACTTATTAGGGTCACCTTGAAGAAAAATATTTCTTATTGGTAGGTCACAAGATACAACGGCCTTCACACTTGCCTTGCAGAGCGGCTTACTCATGACCACTCAAAGTTGACTTCCGGTAAGATTGCTGGTATGGTTCTGACACAGATAAGGGCGAAGCTGACAATGCCGGTAAAGTCCATTCAAGTAGATGTTATGGATCGTGAAGGATATTGGCCATCGTATAGAAAAGCGTGGCTTGCAAAGCAAAATACAATTGCACAAGTCTACAGCAATTGGGAACAATCATACAATGACTTGCCATATTGGTTTATTGCATTACAACATTTTGATCCATCCTGCACATGGGACGTTGATACTATTGAAGCTTACAGTGCTGACGGATCTGTTAGGACAGATGCACGTACTTTTTGACGTGCATTTTGGAGTTTTGGCCCATGTATAAATGCATTCAAGCGCTGTAAGCTAATGATCCAGGTGGATGTGACACACTTGTATGGAAAATACAAGGGTGTTTTGCTGACGGCATCAACCCAAGACGGCAATCAATCAATTGTTCTCATTGCATTTGCGATTGTCGAGGGTAAAATTGCAAATACACGGTATATTTTCTTACACAAGCTGCGACAATCGCTACCAGACGGACGACAAATTGGCTTGATATCTGATCGACACAAGTCCATAAAGTCTGCAGTATGATGAATGGGTGGTTTGTGGGCGTACCATCTATTTTGTATCAGACATATAACGCAGAATTTTGCCCGACACTTCAAGGTGAAGTTTATGGAAAAACTTGTCAAGGCTACTGGTAAGTTAAATTTTTTAACTTGACGATCTTACATTTTTGCATTCAAATATTTATTATAATGTTTGAGGACAACCTTGTGGACATTTCTGTTACAGGGTATTTGATAACTGTAGAGCAGTACAATCGTTGTTATGAAAGGCTACATCAGCATAATAAAGCATATGCCGCTTGGATTGATGAGATTCCTAGAGAACAATGGATTAGTGCATTCAATGGTGGACGTCGTTGTTCCCATATGATGACAAATGTAGCCGAGTCAATGAACTCAAAATTTCTAGAGGCTTGCAATTTTTCGATAACGGCATTAGTGCAGGAGACGTATTTCAAGACAACTGTCTTGTTTGTCAAAAACGCGAGGAATGCTCATGCTCAGCAGAATGCATGTCACGAATACTTAGGGTTTTTGACCGAAATACTACAAAAAATGATGACACAAATAGGAACGTCGCAGGTTATACTCGCCTTTATGAAATAGTAAATCCATGCTTACTACATAGATTTTATGTTTTTGTTATAAAGTTCATAGTTGTGTTTTGCAGGTTCACGAATTTTTGAGAGTCTCGCAAACGTTCCTTTGCAGGGATTTATCAAAAGGAAATCAGTTTATGGTTCATCTATAGGGAGGAGTTACTGTGACTATGGCGGTGCCTTTCAAAGATTTAGGTTTCCACCTACCACCTGCGCCTTGGGAAAGATCATTCCTGCAGGGGGCTAAAATCGCTGGAGATTGTGGCAATTTCAGGCTGCATCCCCTGCCCACAGCTGCATGCACCTGCATGCATGTCCTATCAGCTTTTCCTGAAATCGCCTGCACCCCTGGCGATTTCAGGCTTCACCTTTTTTTTAATACTGAAATCGCATAAAACAATGGCGATTTCAGTCTTTTCCCCCATACTTTTGTAATTTTCTTGCTCAGCCTATGTATTCAGATTCAAAACCCTTCAAACCCATTTACATGTCATTTCCCTAGGATAGGAGAAGTATTTTGCATTTCGAGCCGAGTACAATATATTTATGATTGAGAGGAGCTAGTTTTGTAGTATAGGGTCTTTGAATCCCTTGTTCATAAATTTTAAAAAAGGAAAAACGAAAAATGTTTTGTGTTAATAAATTTTAAACTTCTGATGCCCATTAAATCAATTCATTTAAATAGGAGATAATCCCTATTTCTTACCTCTCACCCCTATCTCCTTTATTATATGTACATATTAACACCCTTAATCAGGCATACACATCAATTAATCTAGGTGATTCTATGCTCACGGTGACTTGACTTGAGCATAGGTGTACTTTATAGGTACATCTAGATCTTCACTAGGAGATCACGACCGAAGGCCTTGGAGTCCATCTATGGAGTCAACCCATTCATCACCAACCTATCGGTTCGATGTTACTACAATCCCTAGTTAGATTGCTAGCGAACATGGCGTCGCTTATGGGAACAAATTATTGTCTCATAAGGTTTCGTTCTATTTTCATATTAGTCTAAGAGATCCTGACAAGTGACACCAAAAAAGGTGACCACATCTCCACTGAGTAACGTAGCCCTCAAACAACAGAATTTGAATAACGCAGACACATCATCGCCCGAGGGTGCGCTTCAGCATTAAAGAGCTATCACGAACTTTAAGGAAGAAAGACCAACAGAGGCGCTTGAGGACATGAAGGATATCATAAGTGCCCTTCAACAACATGAGAAGAAGACCATTGCTTTGCAGCGAGCTCATGATCCGAAGGAGCACAGGCGTCGGTATTGAGATTATGGTGGGGATCATCTACATTATAACTACCCCTTCCATCTCTCCATTCGACTTTCTCACACAATCACAACCCCCTCACTTTCGTCTTTCTTTAACTTATTTTTTTAACAAATTGTCACCAAAAAAAGTTAGAATTAAGACGATAGTTTAAAATCAATAAAAATCAAAATCAATAATTATAAATAATCAATGGTTGATTTTATAGATTTATAAATAAATTAATATTAACAATAAAATCAATTAAAAATAAACTCAATTAGTACTAAAAACTCGTCAATATTTTTTAACTTATTTTTTTAAAAAAATAATCAACAAAAAATAATTAAAATTAAGACGATTGTTTAGAATCAATAAAAATAACATTAATAATTATAAATAATTTATAGTTGATTTTACAGATTTATAAATCAATCAATATTAAAAATAAAATCAATTAAAAATAAACTCAATTATTACTATTTTGTCAATCTTTTTTAACTTATTTTTTTAACAAATTGTCATAAAAAATTAATTAAGATTAACACGATTGTTTAGAATTAATAAAAATCAAAATCAGTAATTATTAATAATAAGTAGTTAATTTGACAGATTTCTAAATCAATCAATATTAAAGATAAAATTGATTTTAAGTTTTACTTAATCAATCAATTATATTTTTTATATTAATTGAGTTATAAATTTTTTAAATCAATTATTGATTATTTGCAAATACTGGTTTTGATTTTTTATTAATTATAAACCATCGTCTTAGTAATAACTATTTTTTTTGACAATTTTTTTTTAAAAAATAGGTTAAAAAGATTGACTAAATTTTAGTACTAATTGAGTTTATTTTAATTGATTTTATTTTTAACATTAATTATTTTAAAAATCTACAAAATTAACTATTTATTGTTTATAATTATTAATTTTGATTTAATATGATCGATTTTAATTTATTATAAAATTTTACTTATTTTTTAAAAATTAATTTCCAATTAAAAATTAAAATAATAAAAAGAATATGAGTAACAAGGAAGTTGAAATTTATTTTGGACAAATAGTATTTTTTAAATATGAAAAAAAAAGGAAATACACGTGTAACATACGAACAGGCAAAGGACAGAGCATTTTATCCAATAACCTATATAGTATTGACACATCCTCTCTAGACTTCATGTGATTCAATTACGTACAAAGACAATAATGCTGGCTATATACATTACAAAAGGAGCACTGAGACCTACAAATTGTGTTTTTCTACGCAGTGAAACATCACGTGAATTCTTGCTGTTTTCTTCGTCATTCCTTCTCATCCTCATCTTCTTCATACGGCAAAGTCCGTGAGAATCAATCTCACACACAGAGAGAGAAAATGGCTAACAAGAACAACGGTCATGGATGCTGCCAAACAGGTCCAGGCTATGCTTCACCACTTGAAGCCATGTCTGGTCCCAGAGAGTCTTTGATTTATGTCACTGCTGTCTACACAGGTACCTTAATTATGTCTCAAAAATTCAATTTCTGCCTCATTTTTAAGGGTGGAATGTTTGATACACACAGAAAGTGATGGTGCGTTTTTATTTATTTATTATTTTTGTTTTTGTGGAAAAAGATTTAAGCCTTCTTGTCTATTTCTAAATTCTTTGCAAAATGTAGATTCGAGGCTAAATCTTTGTTAAATTATGTAACATCTTATTGGTGAGCAAAAATTTTCCTCATTTAGTATCCATTTATTTTCGGAACTATTAGAGTGAAACGCTTGAAATTGGTTAAATTTTTCTCTCAGAATTTCATGTCTCATGCGGTTATCATATAGATTGGTTCAGTGTTGGTAATTTCTTGTGATATGACATTGTTTCCCTTAAATAATGTCTCTTGTTTAAAAGATGGGCGATGTGATGATCATAATTCATAATTGTTGAATCAATAACAATACAGGAACCGGAACACAGAAGCCTGATTATCTGGCCACAGTGGACGTGGATCCAAACTCTCCAACTTATTCAAAAGTCATTCATAGGCTACATACTCCTTATTTAGGTGACGAATTGCACCATACTGGGTGGAATTCATGCAGCTCCTGCTATGGAGATCCTTCAGCAGATCGACGATACCTGGTTGTACCTGGACTGGTGTAAGTGGCTAAAAGGTTACTTTCATTGAACAATTGATAAACGTTAGGGACAATTGGTTGATAATTGCTCGGGAAATCAGAGCCTAATTTAGAAGGAAATGAGACGCAAGCTTACTTTTGATTTCTTTGGTATAACAACATAGGTTTGTGAAATTTGCATATCCTGGTTGGCATAGAGCCATACTTGTATGCTGCATGATGGTTCTAGTTTCAAGTATGTCCTGCATTTTTTTGGGTTTTGATATCCTGTTATCATAATACGAGAACAGAAAGACACAGGATTATATATATATCACCCCCAAATTGAAAGAGCAGGGGAACATAAAGAACTAAAAGAAGGGGAACATAAAGAACTAAAAGAAGCTTTGTTTCAAATATAAAGCCATTCAATTTCTTCTACCCAACAGCTTAAGCTTAATCATACTTTTTTGCCATCAACTAAATTACCTGAAGTCTACTTTATCGTATTTCAGATCTGGTCGTATATATATAATTGACACAAAAACAAATCCAAGGGAACCATCTTTGCACAAAGTTGTTGAGCCTGCAGATATCATAGAGAAGACTGGATTAGCCTACCCACACACATCTCATTGCCTTGCGTCTGGTGATGTAATGATCTCATGCATCGGAGATAAGGATGGAAATGCTGAAGGAAATGGATTCCTTCTTCTTGATTCAGAGTTTAATGTGAAAGGAAGGTAATCTTTTATACATTGGATTAAGGAATGCAAGAACGCATATTCGCATGTGAAAAAAAAGTACTCAGTTTACCAATCGTTATCCTTATACATTGGATTTTCTAGTTTTGTTGCTCAATTTGAAGTTACTGCAAACTGAGGAAATGGTGGCAATCATACTGCTGAGTTGTCAAGAGATTTGTAAAGCAATTAACTTGGTTTTATTAAATAATTGCTTGTGCATTGAGCATGCAGCAACGTATTTATTTGTTTGTGTGTGTATATATATGACACATTTACCATTCCAATTTCATAGTTTCTGATTATATTATTGTATCTCTTGCTTTTTTCACACTGGTTAGGTGGGAGAAACCAGGGCACAGTCCAACATTTGGGTATGATTTTTGGTACCAACCAAGGCACAATACTATGATTAGCACATCATGGGGTGCTCCTAAAGCCTTTACCAAAGGTTTTAACTTAGAGCATGTCTCTGATGGGCTTTATGGGAGGCATCTCCACGTGTATAGCTGGCCCGGGGGCGAACTGAGACAAACACTTGATCTTGGCGAACCAGGGCTCTTACCCTTGGAGGCAAGTTGTTTAATATATCTCTGCAGATGTTTTAAGATGCAGTTTTCATTTTCATCTTCATTTTTCCCCCTCTCTAAGAAGCCTATTCATGCACATGGTGATTTAGTTATGATTGTACCTAATTCCCCCTTTCCCATAGCTTACGTGTATGTTTGGTTCTGCTTTTGCAAAATTGATTCTCCATAAAATTGATTCTATGAGAATTTATTTAGCTAAAGTGATTTTGATGAAAATTAAATATGTTTGGTAGTATTTTTAAAAGTGATTTTGACGGAAATTAATAAATTTTCAGTTCTCTCATAATCAATTCTAAGGGCTAGAATTGATTTTGAGACTCACTTTTAACTAGAAACCAAACAAAATGAGAAAGGGGGGATAATTGATTTTGAGAAACTTAAAACTGAAAACCAAACATCAACGTACTAGTTAACCGTTGGGAAAATTTTGGCTATTTTATAACTATAAACCTAAATGCAGATAAGGTTCCTGCATGATCCTTCCAAAGATACAGGTTTTGTTGGGATTGCATTGTCAAGTAATATGATACGATTTTTCAAGACCCTGGATGGATCATGGAGCCATGAGGTATATCAAAAGGATACTTAATATGTATATTCTCTTTTGTTTAGTGTATGTACTTAAAACCAAGATAAATCTGTCAAAAACACTAATAGACCAAGCTCACTTTGCAGGTTGCCATATCAGTGAAACCACTTAAAGTGCAGAACTGGATTCTTCCTGAAATGCCTGGACTCATAACTGATTTCGTGATTTCGCTTGATGATCGGTTTTTGTACTTTGTAAACTGGCTTCATGGGGATATAAGACAGTATAACATTGAGGACGTTCGGAATCCTGCACTGACTGGTCAAGTATGGACCGGCGGACTTGTCCAGAAAGGAAGCCCTATAGTAGCTATAGCAGAAGATGGTGAAACTTGGCAAAATGATGTGCCTGAGATTCAGGTTAGTTCTATTTCATTTACAAACTTCATAATCATACTGTCAAACTTCTTGCATAGCACGTGTTTGAAGTTGATTAGATAATGACTTATTTGGACATATAAAAATGGGTGGTGGAGTGCACGAGGCTCTCATCAAGTGGAGTTTAGAGAGGTTAGACATACGTAGCCTTACACTCAAGCATAGGGGCAATTTCTAGGATTTGAACCTGCAACCTCTAGGTCATACGATAGCAATCTTACTGTTGCACCGAAACTTACCCTCTACTTATTTGGACGTATGTTCTGAATAATTTCCAAGAGAAATGGAATTTCTGTTGCTACAAATTCCTGGATCATGATATTAATGGTGATTATTGGGTATACTGTAAATGCAAGCAAATTTTTTGTGAATAACATTATAGATTTTCCCAGTAGAATGAAGTGAGAATGGAGAGGCAAGAAATGCAGCCTTTAATTATAACTTATAAGTGAAGTTGTAACTGACAAAACATTAACTTAGTTGCAGAGCAAGATCTCACTACTCACTAGGGTGTTATTTCCCTTAGTATAAGAGTATCATGATGGTACTGTTTCACCTCTCCTCTATTATAGTTTATAGATGTAGCAACGGTATTCTTGCCATTTATGCATGAACTTTGCTTTGGTATATTAGAACACCAAGATTATACATAAAGTGACTCCTTCAATATTTTGTTGTGTTCCAAGTGTGAATGTTAAAATTTCACATTGATGAAATTTGGATTGGTAAAAGTACAATAAGCAGAACTAAACTGATCATGTGCACCTATGCTTTTACTTGGAACTCTGAGGGTCCCCCAGTCTCATTGCATATAGTCCATCACTGAGGTCAGCAACATCAATCTTCCTCAAGGAATTCTATTCCTGTATATCAAAAATGTTATCAAAAAATGTTAGTGCGCAACCAAGTGTGGATATGAGTTTGGATAGTAATATCAGGTTAAAGGTAAATTGAGGTATGAATGGGATATTTGTGAGATAAAAGTCATTGGTAACGACTACATTGCCTAAGATTTTTGCTAGGACTTTGCTTCCATCAGGTAAATGGACCTCTATGGGTGGAATGTGTTTGTAGTTGTGGAATTTGGACAACGAGTAACAGACATGGTCTGTGGCTCCTGTGTCCAAGATCTGCTTGGTGGTGGAAATAGTGCAGGACAGGGTTATTTTTATACCTGATGCAGCTTGTGGTTTTGTGGTGATTTGGTTAGTACTGTGTCTAGATGCATGTGAACCAGATTGTTGCAGTCCAAAAGTTGTAATTGTTGATCTCGTGAGAATTATTCCCTTATCTTCCTGATCACAATCCTTTATAGATGTACAATCTTCAGCATCACCCTCTTCTTCATTACTCTTCGTGGTGATATTATTGATCTTAGCTTTTACACCTTCGATCTTGGCCTTGCAAAACTTCAGGTGTTCCAGGTAACCTAGTGGATAACCATGCTTATGAAAGCATCTCTTAATGGTGTGGCATGAGGTATTGTAGAAAATGCAAAACCTGTTGGATGGACCTTGCTTGATGAACTTCTCCCACCTCTAGTAGGGGAATTCCCTTTAGAACCTCTACCTCTTCCTAATTTGTTGTTTGTGTTGGTTCTGTTCAGGACTACTCATCAAGGTAACAGACTCAATAGTGAGGGAGCTTAATTGCCTTTCTTGTTCAGTCTGTAAAGTGAAAGTGTTGTTTATACTCGGGAGAGGTCTTGTAATCATGATCTGTGATCTAATACGATCATATTGTTCATTCAAGCCCCTAAGAAATCGTACAACATAGTCTTTCTTTCACTAATCTCTCACAATTCCTAAGCCACATACACAAGGTACATTGCAATAACAACTAGGGATCGGTTGAAAACTCTCTAATTCCTCCCAAATGGATTTCAATTTTGTGAAGTAAGAGGTGATAAATAACTCACCTTGCTTGATTCCATAGAATTCTTCCTGAAGCACTGCAGTTCTAAAGATATCTCGCTGATGATGTATGTGCTTGAGATCCTTCGACAGCTCATGACTATCTTTTATCCATATCACGCTTTGGTAGATTTTTGGACTGAGAGTGTGTGTGATCCAAGACAAGATGTATATGTTACACCTATCCCATGCCGCGAACAAATTGCTGTCCTCAATGGGTCTTGTGATCGATCCATCAACAAACTTGAACTTGAGTTTGTTCTTGGATTTCAGAGCAAGTTTCATTGCTCTCTCCCATGTATGATAATTCTGAGCCATAAGAACCAAGGTAATTAAGGAAGGACCTAAGTTTTCTCCTGGATGAATGAAATAGGGGCTTAGTGGATTGCTTATTGGATTTGCTGCTTGATTCATTTGGAATGCTTGAAACTGATTTGCCATTGGATACATTGGTTGATTCATAGGCAACACATGCAATTGCCTAGCCGCGATAACACGTTCTTGATTCTGATCCTCCATGGATGAAACTCCGTGAAGAAAACTGATTTGGTACTAATTCAGAGGAGTTTTGATACCATCTTAAGAACCATCTCTCCCAAAAGCTTAAGCTAATGGGAGAAAACAATTTTAATGACTTTATATTATATCTTTTTACAATGGGTGTCTTTTATCTTATCTCTTTAGTGGCTGATTAGATCAAAATTTTGCTTTCCAGGGAAAAAAGTTGAGAGGGGGCCCTCAGATGATTCAATTGAGTCTGGACGGTAAGCGGCTATATGTTACCAACTCACTTTTCAGTACATGGGACAAACAATTCTTCCCGGAGCTTGTAGAGAAAGGGGCCCACATGTTGCAGATTGATGTTGATACTGAGAAAGGTGGCCTGAAAATTAACCCAAACTTCTTTGTTGACTTTGGAGCTGAGCCTGATGGTCCTTCCCTTGCTCATGAGATGAGATATCCTGGTGGCGACTGCACTTCAGATATCTGGATTTAAGCACAAGTATCATACTTTCGTTGTAATAATAAAGAGGTGTGTCTTTTTATTTAGTTTTAATGAACTATAATAATATTAGAAAAATAATGTAATTTGATAAAGTAATGCTCACCTCCAAAACTTTCTTGAGGGAGGTTTCTCGTATATTGGGTTCATTTAAGTCACTCGTACGGCTTTTTCTGCAGAAAGGAGAGTAGTACATTCCTAGTTAGTATGGTGCTACCACAATCAAAATGTAAAAAGCCAAGAGGATTACATATAACCAAAATGTTTTGACTATTGAATACACATTATTTGCGTCCCCCTCGAGATACAGAGTTTGGTGCATACCAAATCGAGTGCTATGCCCCCAGTTAGTTTTTCAATAAGGGAGTTAGTTGCCTTGTGGCATACTAAATATTGAAGAGAGGAAGGAAATGCTCAGAAACACAAGTCGTGTTATTGTTCTATCATTACTCCAAATGAAAAATCATGGCACTTTGTGGAAAATTTGCCTGTTTTGCAACAATTTCACTTGATAATGGCAATGACGAACCTCAAGTAAAGTCCTCATCAAATCGTTACTAAAATGAAATCGACAATACCAAATAATAGGCTTGGGCTGTATGGTTGTCCCTTTTGTTTTTTTCTTTCTTTTTCCTTTTTTTTTGGGTTTGGGCTGTTGTTTATGGGCTACTGTGTTTTTGGTTTGTGTCAAAAAATAAAAGATTAGAGAAATGTAATGAATAACATGAAAATAAGATTGTTAGCTAAGTCGTGCCGACTTTTTAACTCATTTTAGAGCATTCGAGTTGTGATAAATTGGTACTTTAAACTTTTTTTTATTTTAATTAACACATAATTTTTTTAACATGAAAATAAAATTGTTAGCTGAATCCTGATGACTTGTTAACCCTATGTTTTCAAAGTATTTTTGTTGTGACAACTTGATGCTCTGAAACTTAATTTTTTTAAATTAATTAACACATATTTTTTAGAAAGAACTACGTGGCTCTGAATTCCTCATTACACCAGAGGATAAATAGGAGCACAAGTTGAGCCAAAATTAAATTTTCATAATTTTTGCCCCATATGTAAATAATTTTATTTGTTTTTTTAACGTCTTACTTATTTCTTTGTAAAAAAAATATTTGAACATGTTTTAATAATAAAAATGTTAACTAGTCACGACGACTTCTTAACTCGTTTTGGAGTATCTGAGTTGCGACAACTTGATACTCTAAACTTTCTCAATTTTCTTTTAGAGGTTATAAATAATTTGCTCGATTAATTAAGGTAACCGTTTATACGGATGTATTAGAAGTGCCACAAAAGTAAGTTTTTGCCCTTCTCAATGCATAATCGACTCCCGAACCCAAACTCAAATCAGACCAGTTTTTTTCTAAATAAAAGTTTTTTCAATTTTTCCTAATTCGAATAAAATTGGTGTGCAACTCCATTAAATTATTTTTCTTTTAAAATCTCATCGCTTATTCGGCCGCGATCACGGTTGTGACACCTATTTTTCTATGTTGAAGTTTTATGAAAGCTTTTGTTATATTCTTGTTCCTTGCATGATTCTCTTCATGAATATGTGAAAAAAAATTTCTTCCCCATGCTTATGTGAAATTCAGCCATGTGAGGTTCTTTGTGCCTCACTTGGTTAATTTTTATTTTGATGGTAGATTTGTGTTCCCACGTAATTTTATGTATGTCTCATCTTAAGTGTCTCGACCCAAAAATTGTAACAGACATGCAAATGACTAGTTCTCTTATGAAAGTCTCTTAGATCGTCTTTAAAAACATAATTGAAATCGTTTTATTAAATAAAACATAAATTGTTGCAACTGTTATTTTCCAAATATAAACATTATTAATTTATACATGTAAAATACGTGACACAACCTGGAGATCCTACCTGTGTACAACTGGAGCACTTTGGACACTGACTCCATTATAAAATAAAATAAAACTCTAACATGATACTAAAGATAGCTTCACCTCAAGGTGACCACTTACTCAAGGAATCATGATGTTGCTACGACTAACCATGATGAATTTCTTCTACACCTTAACCTGTAACTCGAAGGGGAGATTGACGAGTGGGAACTCTGGGGAGAGCCTCAGTAAGCGAGCGATCACCTACAAAACTTACGGAATATTTCAAAATATGGACATACACAATGTAATAATAATGATAATGATAATGATAATAATAATAATGATAATGATGATGATGATAATAGTAGCAGTAGTAGTAGTAGAGAAGTCATTGCAATATCACACTAATAGTTTGCTTTGGAAGGTATCTAGATAGACAGATCCCGAGAAATACAACTTGTCTAAATGACTACCCAAGTAACTAGTTCCCGATAGCTAATGGAAATTTGATCTATTCGAGTCTCTAGATCCCAATAGTTGATCTGATTCTGAGCTACGATGATACAATGGGTCAACGTAAATTGTTGTTGACTTATAGTTCTATTCTAGATCCATAACGGTAAATATGATTTTCATAAATAAAACATGTTTCCATAAAAAAAATTCAATAAAATGTTTCCATGAAGGTTTATATCAAAAGTTTTTTTTCTTCCTAAAATAGTTTTCATAAAACAAACCCTTATTTCTTATAAATATTAAGACTATTAAACTAAAATCATGCTTGTAAATATGAATATAACATAATGGCTACAATAAGCCATGAGAAACAGCTTACTCACCTGCATTGTCGTGAGAATGGTGTTGCAACCTGAGGTGACCTACAAACTTCTGAACGGCGTTCTCGAACTGACATGGAGACATAACAAGGAACACCGAAGTTACTAGCATACGACATCAGTGAAACGACATATCTGGATCTGACACAGTGCAACTGGGACTACTAGTCAATGCTACATCACTGCAACGCTAATGTTGCGAAGACCTATGGTGGCCCTAGCGCAATTGTGCTAGCTAGCGCAGCGCCATGATAGCGCCATTGTGTTGGTGCCATCACCAGAAACCCTAGGACTATGAAAAGAAATACATAAATGAAGACTAGGGGACTTAACACTTGTGAAGAACACTTGAATGATCACCTTTGCAACTAAAACACAACTTTTGCAAGGGTCCACACTTAGAGGGACCCTTACTTGCACTTGTGGAAAAATAATAAAAATTATTATTTTCCAATGTATGCTAAGACTCATGAGGTAAAACTATATTTATAGAGGAAGGCTAGCACCTCCACCACTATAAATAAGTGATGTGAGACTTTAAAATCAATGTTGAGCGCTCATGCGGTCACACAATACAACTGCACTGGCACTTAGCACCATTATGTTACCAGAGCTAGCACAGTTGGGCTAGTGTCAGTGGAGCCTGATGCCATTGCATTGTTGCTTGTGGTTGAAAGTCAAAAATTTTAACTGTGGGAGCCCATTTCAGATTTCTTAGACACTATATCCTATAATTTAAGGTTACTAAGTGTACGGGTCATCACATCAAGTTTTTCTTCAAAGGAGGTCTCTAGAAAAAATAAATTAGGTTTTTGTCTATTTGTTGATTTGTGAGGTGACTAGTTGATTGTTTGAGTCTCTTCTAAAACTATTGTTAGATTATTGTTTCTTGTATAATTCTAAGCATTTTTCTTCTTAAGGTTTTCTTCAAAAGAGGTCTCTATAAAAAGTTAGGTTTTTGAGCCTATTTTTTTTAATGGGTTAATTAAGTTTTTAGTCCCTGTAATATGAAAAAGTTTGGTTTTAGTCCCTCATGATAAGTTTTAGTCCCTGTAAAATGTGAAAATTTGATTTTGGTCCCTGTGAACAGTTGGTGATAGACGATGATGACGTGTCAGTTAACCCATCATCAAGGACAATTTCTACATCACTGTCCATCACCAACTGTCCACAGGGACCAAAATCAAATTTTCACATTTTACAGGGACTAAAACTTATCATGAGGGACTAAAACCAAACTTTTTCATATTACAGGGATTAAAAACTTAATTAACCCTTTTTTAATTTATGAAGTAGTTTATGGTTTGATGTGTTTTCTCGAGAAACTAGTGATAGATTATTGTTCCTTGTGATATTCTAAGCCTTCTTGATGTTAAGTTTTTCTTTGAAAGATGTCTCTTGTGAAAAGTTAGGGTTTTGAGTCTTAGAGATTTTTTATGGAGAGTTTAATTGTGGTTTGTGTTTCTTGTGTAAATGATGATCAATTCTTGTTGCTTGCATCATTTCAAGCCTCTTTCATGTAGAGTGTTTTGCATGAAAATGAGTTTTTGCATGAGTTGTTCCTTAGAGCATAGATTCGGCCATGTGCATTTTATAGTTCTAGTGGCATTGATGATCAAATTTTGTAGCAAACCAGAGTGAGCAGAGACACGTGAGTTACGTGTTTCAACGGTTTGGTTGCGTGAGATACAACAAAAACTGGGTGGTTCCATTAAAATGAGGTAATTGACACATGAAATAAGGAATGGTAGAAGAGGGGATACGAGTTTGCGGGAAGTAATTTTAGGAAAAAGTTGAATGATGTTTTATATCTGACGGAATGATGAACATGGTGATATTTTAGGGGGTCTTTTAAATATCCTATGGGATAAATACCTCATACCAATTTATCCTATACCACTTTATTTATCTATTTTTATAATTTTTATTAAATTTATCAAATTTTGTTGTCATTTTATGTTTTATATGATTGTAATAAATTTTTCATTAGTCAAATCATTAAAAGAACTAACTTATAAGAGCTTTAAAGATTTGCAGACCATTTGAGTTTACGATACATCTCTCTAAACATATTGTATTGAAAAATATTAATTTATCACATTAGATTATATAATACGTCAATATGTCATATTAGATCATGAAATTATAATAAAATTCGATGAATTTAATTGTAAAAATTATTAAAATTGATGAATTAAATGACATGAAGTATTTACCGACGTAAAATAAGTGAGAAACCACCGATATTTTATAACTTTAAAGGACTTATCTAGTATCAATATTTTAAAAGGCTAATGTAACTACGTGAATATCCTTCAAATACCTCAATAGAATTTTACTCTCCATTTTCTTAATCTCACCTCATGTACATGTATTCCGTGTATATTATACTTTGTGCATATAATTAGATTTCCCCCTTGGGATTTCTAGACCAACCAACCTCATCACACACTAACGTAATAACAGGATAAATCGTCGGGGTTTTTACATATATATTGCATCCCTTAGTTTTATTTTCTAAAATGTGGTCACTTTCTATAAATTACGGATGTATGAGAATCGGGGCTGAAATCGACAACCCCTGGACCTATTTCAGCCCCTTTAATTTTTTATTTTTTTTAAAAAAATGGGGCTGAAATCGGTCCAGGGTGTGCCGATTTCAACCCCGATTTTTTTTTTTTAAAATAAAAATTAAAGGGGCCCATACATCCGTAATTTATAGAAAATGACCACATTTTAGAAAATAAAACTAAGGGAGGCAATATATATATGTAAAAAAAACCTAAATCGTCCGTAGCACATGGGAAATAACACTAGTGCCATTTAGGCCACAAAGTCAAAGTTTATTGCGGTGCGTTCTATCTGCTTATCACTAATGGTGCTTCCACTTGCACCTTGTTTCCAAAATATAACGTCATATATTTTTTCTCTACCTAGTGCTTCTGAGACAGAAGAATGGGTTCAGAATCCACCAGTAGACTTCTAATTGTCTGCTACTTCATGCTCTTATGCTCTATGCATTTCAGCAGCACCGTGCTCTCACAGAGGAGTCATGCGTACATATGCAATGGTTCCATAGCCGAATGCAACCAGGAAGATGAGATGCTGATGGAGTCTGAAATAAGCCGAAGGTTTCTGGAAGAGAAGAAATACATATCTTATGGAGCTCTGGGGAGAGATAAACCAGCTTGTCGCGGCGGTGCCAGTGGTGAAGCTTACAGTAAAAGTGGAGGGTGTCTTCCTCCCCCATCAAACCCTGAAAGTAGAGGCTGCTCAAAGTACTATCGTTGTAGGTCTGACTCTTGAATGCAACTTCATACAAGTCTTTTAAAGTTGTTGATGAATCAAACATTCACACAACGGTTCCTATTAGTTCTCTCACTTTCATGATCATCCGTTTGATCTTATTATAAAAGAATCAACCTAATAAGAAACTGTGGTGCTTCTTGTTATTCCATTCTCACTTTCATATCATTTGTGCATTCCTCATCTTTGTAGCTCTGCTATGGCCATAACATTTCTTTTAGAGAAGAAAACACAATTGCTCCAGCAAAAATGAGTGGCTCCAGCAAAAATGAGTGGCTTTGCATTTCTTCAATTCCTTTATTAACTGTTTATTCCTTCAAATAATAAGAAGCCACACAGCCAGTTCTGATTTGCATTCAATGGAAACAAATACTAAAAAGGAATTACTATATTTGCATAGGCAACTATAAAATACGCAGAGAATAACAGCATGAAATAAGGGATAGATCTCTCAGGATCTTAAAGTTTCTATAATCATTACCAAAATTCGACAGACATGGATAACCCCTCAATCACAACATGTTCCCCAACCCATCACTACCCTTCCAACAGCCCCCTTTTCCATTATGGTTTCATCCGTTACAAACATTAAACAAAAGGCAGTGGTCACGGGAAACTCGAGTGAACAAACTGTGGATCATTTGAATGAAGGACGAAAATACCAGAACTACTTGTATGTAAGCTTCCACACCTCTCGCACATTAGATGAACCGTCTGTAATTTCGGCAACCAGACTACTACTCATGATGCCTGCAAAAATAAAGGGAATTCATGACATGAGACCATCACAATAATTGGTAAAGGCAAAGAGAAATGAACAAACAAATATCTGATGAGGATGACATAATATCCTTGATAGTTCACTTTGCATAATGAGATCAACTTTTGATAACTGGTCGCCATGAAATTCATGGTTCTTATGACATAGGTACCAAATAATAAGTTGCACATAAAACTCCATGCATGTGTATGGCTGAGTGAAAAGCTAATATTTTAAGAGATCAGTATAGTAGTTATTACTACAAGTTGTTTGCATATCAACGACACTACTTTCAGTTTTGCAACTGCACAGTATCAAGAGAGAAATTCTTAGGTGGTCCAGGATCGCCGCTAGGTTTATGCTCATTCCATTTAAATTGTATCACTTGGCAATAGGACCAATCACTTATAACCATAGTTTAATTTTTTAACTCAACTTTACGAAACATAGTTAACTGTAGTTAACATCTCATTCCCCTCAAAGCTCATTTCAGCGTTCATCTTCCCAAGCAAGTACCGTTTGCTTATCCTCCTGCTCGAAATCCATAAACGGCATCATTTTCTTCTGGGATGGACCATACGTCATATGTGCTCCACCTTCACGCTGCTCTTCATCAATCCTGTTTTGAGGGATAGGGGTTACCGCCGGGGGACACTGGACGGTTGTGAGTTGTGACTGTGTTGATGTTATTGCTGGATTGGATGTGTTGGTCATTATTTTGGGGAGGGTCAAGAATGGGATTTTGCTGGTCATTATCATGTTTAGAATGGAAAATGCCATGGGGATTACGAATATGTTTTGGTGGTTTGGATAAAGCTTGTAGGTAAAGGTGAGGGAAGGGAAAGTTGAAGGTAAAGAAGAGACACAATGGAGTGGATAGGGATGGGGTATGGAGGTTTACTGCTTCTGGTGCAAAAAAGAGGGAGAAGACAAGTTTCTTCTATTTTAATAAAAAAAATAATATAAAATGTAAACTATACTTAACTATCTTATGTACATTTGAGTTAAAGATTTAAACTATGGTTGTAAGTGGTGGGCCCTATTGACAAGTGGCACAATTCAAATGGAATGAGCATAATCTTAGGTGGCGATCCCGGACCACCCAAGAATTTCTTGTAACAAGTTATAGAAAATCAGAATAATGCTCATGAATACAATTGCAACACTTACTTCCATCGCATAAAATAAAATGCGGAGATGTACATTTCCACAGTTCCTCAATAAACAATGTATCAGAATGTCAGAATGCTCACCATCCTTTTCTACCACAGACAGAAATCGGCGAGATCCACCACCTACTCCAAAATAATATTTCTTTGCAGCCAAGTACACAACTCCATCAGGATGTTGCAGGCACTGATCAACATTAAGATAGATAAGCAAACCAATGTGTTCATAATTAAAAACATGCATATTTACATACACATAAATGTACTCAAATTTACTTTGCAATGAATCAGCCTACAAATATAATCTTGTTTTTGTTAATGAACAAAACATTACCTTCTTGATTAGATTGTAGAGATTTTGGAGACTGTTAATTGAATAAACTGTCTCTGCCATCAGAATAAAGTCATAACCAGGACTACGATTGTGTTTCACATCTGTACCAACATGAGGAAGCAGTTTGTCAATCTCACTCCAGTCACCAGCAAAATAGCGAACTTCTGCCTTGTCACAATTTGTCAAGTTTGACGATGCTGGATGAAATTTTTCAGAAAGGTTTGCTTTTAAGTTGGGAATGGTGAGACAACGTAGGACCTCAGCATTGAAGTCTTGAAAATGTACCGCAGCTGCCCCCTAAAGCAACCAGAAAATCACGTCATTATATTTTTCAAAGTAAAGGACACTAATGCAAAGCCAATAATAGTCTCACTCTCACCTCAAGCAATGCAAAGATTCCAGGCAGTCCATGACCGCATCCAACCTGAATCAAAAACAGAAACTGAGCAATAGACGGACAGCTTACCTACCAAAAGAAATGCTTTAGGTATATCTTCTTAATCAACTTACATAAAACGTACTAAGTTTCTATATCATACTGAACAAACATTCCAATATGATAGAGACAAATCAGGCTAATATTCCAGAAATTTTCAACTCCTTTAAACTAATGCCAAACCTCCTGGTTAGGGGTCACAACTAAAACCCATTCTTTCTTTTTTTTGGTTGCCAATTCACCCATTTTTTCGTTGTCTTTCAAAATATAACAAACTTGGTCTTAATATGAAAGAAACCAGAAGAGAAATAAAGAAAATAGATGGTTTATGTGTATTATTTACACTCCTAAACTGAGTGAGTGTGGTTCCAGCTAAAGGTAAAAGAGAAATGTATGGGAATGCAACAATATAAGAAGAAACTGAGCGCTAAGCAGCTTAGTCTCTCCAAAATAACTCAATACCAGCCTATTTCACTTACATCCCTCCTACAATATAATGCAAAAAGGAAACACTACCTGTGATCTCACACACGCCCCTCCTTGTTGATTCAGCAAGTTAGTGAGGCAATGTGGGCCTCACAAGAGTCATCCCTAGCTCACCACTCTTAGAACCCAAAATGCCCCTGAATTTCTTTCTTTTGTACACTTTAATATCCCTAGGGACCTGGTTTTTACTTAGACACATCAAACCCTATAAATTGTACCAAACATTTCATCAATCTTGAAATAGACTGACAGAGACCCCATACCCAAGAGTAAGCCCAATCAGTCCAAATATGTAGTGTATGCCAGGAGAGGGAAGAGAGATAGACTGAAAGCAGTCATTGCAGGGGAGAAATCAGCTACAGCAGTAAAGGAAATGCAATTAAAGTGAGGAATTTAAGGGAGGGAAGTTATTACAATAATGGGGAGAGATAATAAACAGGTATAACGGGGATTATTAGGAGGTAACTTTGTTTTAATTAATTAGGAAAGAATAAAGTTAATTTTCTTGATTCCCTCCGATTATGAATTATAAATTCAGATCAAGGGAAAAGAGAACAGCAGACAAAACTTGAGTGAGGTTAGGAGGTTTAAGGGACCCTTTATTCCCAAGCTTTCTTTTCCATAATTTTCTTCTTCAGTTTTCTGCAATTTCTATTTACCATTGTACTGTTCTACGACTGATATTCCCCATTGGAATACCAGTATATTAAATAAAATCAGAAGTTATACAGAAAGTTTTATTCACTTGGTAACAACTGGTACCAAAGCTCCTCATCCTAGGGGAGCCTGTGAATGGTGTCTACCCGTGCTGCTGCTGCAAACAAAGAATCAATCATGAAGGCAAGAACTAAGAGGAACTAGGAGGGCTAAGGGTCCCATGCTTGTTCTTTATTTTTTTTCCTTTACTTTTTCTGCATTTCTACTCGTATTACTTACTATTTCTAGTTCTGAGACTAAATTTCCCCACTGGAAATATCAATTCCTTCGTTAATAAACATTATTTTCAATCTATATATTTGAGTAAACACTAGGTTCCTATCAACAAGGTGGGGAAAGGATCATGTGTTTCCTATGAAACATTTTTAGTTGATGCTAGTAGAAGAAGAAGAGTCACCGCTAGCAGCATGAGAGAGGAGAAGGGGTGTGCACGAATGTCCAGTTACAAGTGCAAGGGTGGAGATTATTCAGCATTTTTTTGTGATGGAGTTAGGGAGAAACGAGGCGAATTTGGGGTTAGATTGGCTAGCAAGTTTGGGTTTGATGGAAGCTGATTATGATCAGCTAATACTGAGATGGAACAAAAATGGTGAAATCCAAGACATTCATGGAGATCCCACTTTGTGCAGGGCTCAAGCTTCTTGGAAATCTACATTAAAGGTGTTGAAGGACCCCACCCCACCCAGCAGCAACCGGATCCCAAGAATCCACTGTTCCAGTACAGCGGGTATTACAAGAATTTCAGCAGCTGCTTCAGTCACCTACAGATCTGCCACTATACAAAGAACAAGATCACACAATCAGGTTGAAGGAAAATGCTGAAATTCCCAACATCCACCTTATAGATACCCACACTTTCAAAAGAATGAGATTGAGCGAATTGTAGCTAAAATGTTACAAATGGGAGTCATTTGCAACAGTACCAGCCCATACAGCAGCCCAGTCATGTTGGTCCGCATGAAGGATGGAGGTTGGAGGCTTTGTGTTAAATATAGGGCTTTGAATAAGGTAATAGTCCCTGATAAATTCCTCATTCCAATTATTGATGAGCTTCTAGATGAATTAGGTGGTGCTTGTATTTTTACTAAATTGGATTTAAAGTCCGCATACCATCAAATCCGAATGAAGGAAGAAGACATCCACAAGACAGCTTTTAGAACTCATGAGGGGCACTATGAGTTTGTGGTGATGCCTTTTGGCTTAACCAACGCACCATCCACCTTCCAAGCGCTAATGAATAGGATCCTCAAACCATACCTAAGGAAATTCACCTTATTATTCTTTGACGACATCCTTATTTACAACAAAAACAAGGTTTAGCACCAAGAACATTTGCGGCTGATATTACAATTGATGAGGCAGCACCAGTTGTTCATCAATGCTAAGAAATGCAGCTTTGGCTAGCGAAAATTGGAATATTTGGGACATATAATCAGTGGGGAAGGCGTGGCAGCAGACCCACAGAAGATTGAAGCCATGGTGGAGTGGCCAATCCCAACTAATTTGAAGAGCTTGAGAGGATTTTTGGGTCTAACAAGGTACTACCATCATTTTGTGAAAGATTACGGTAAGATTGCACAAACTCTCACTAAATTATTGAAAAAGAATAATTTTTTATGGGGATTAGAGACTCAAATGGCCTTTGAACAATTAAAGACAGCCCTGACTACACTTCCTGTCTTGGTTGTCCCCCGTATTGAGAAATCCTTTGCTATTGAGTCAGATGTATCAAGGAAGGGAATAGGTGCAGTGTTGATGCAAGAGAGGAGGCCAGTCACTTATATGAGCAAAACCTTGTCTAAAAGGGGGTCAAAGTAAATCTGTGTATGAGCGAGAATTGATGGCCATAGTATTAGCTGTCCAAAAATCGAGGCACCATCTCTTAGGGAGACATTTTAAGATACACAGATCAAAAGAGTCTCAAATTCATGATGGATCAGAAATTGATGGGAGAGGAAAAACAGAAATGGGTTTCTAAACTCATGGGCTATGATTTTGAGGTGAAATACAAGGTTGGGAAGGAGAATTCAGTAGCGGATGCACTATCCAAGAGGTTACAGTTAGTTGTTGTCTCCTCAGTTCAATTCTCTGAATGGGATGGTTTAGAAGAGGAAATTCTGGCAGACGAACGGTTGAAGAAGATTATGCAAGAATTAGTGCAACACCCAGGGTCACATGCTGGATTCCTTCCAGTTACAGCAGGGCAGATTGAAGTACCATGGCAGACTGGTCATTCCTAAAGGATCCCCAAAAATCCCATTTGTGTTACAAGAATTTCACGACTCAGTTTCGGGTGGTCACTCGGGATTTGTCAGGACTTACAAAAGGGTTTCAACACTCTTTTATTGGGAAGGGATGAAGCGAGACATTCAGAAATACATTCAAGAATGTGAGGTTTACCAAAGAAATAAATATGAAACTTTATTGTCGGCGGGGTTGCTTCAACCACTCCCTATTCCCTCTCAAACTTGGACTGATTTGTCCATGGACTTTTGGGAGGTCTACCCAAAGCCAAGGGAGTAGTCACTATTCTGGTCGTGGTGGATAGGTTAACGAAGGACGCCCATTTCTTACCCTTGTGCCATCCATATTTAGCCAAGGAAGTGGCTGCTCTATTTACTAAGGAAGTGGTGAGACTTCATGGTTTCCCCAAAACCATTGTGTCGGATGAGTAACTTTGGGACTGAATTGTTCAAGGCAGCTGGTACTAAACTTCAATTCACTACTGCATATCACCCACAATTAGATGGCCAATCGGAAGTGGTAAATAGGTGCTTAGCAACCTATTTAAGGTGTTTTGCCAGTCGAAAACCCAAGAGTTGGCCTCAATGGTTGAGTTGGGCTGAATATTGGTATAACACCAATTACAACTTCTCCACCAAGACCACCCCAGTTTAATCACTATACGGCAATGAACCTCCCTTGTTGTTATGTGATTATGGACCTTTTGCAGCAGAAGAAATTAATCAATTGATGCAAGATAGGAATGCCATGCCTGATCTCAAGGACCACCTAGCCAAGGCTCAAAATAGAAAGAAAATGGAAGCTGACAAGCACCACAGGGAGTTAAATTTTGAAGTGGGAGAGAAAGCTTTCCTCAAAATCCAGCCTTATAAGCTACAATCCTTGGCAAAGAGGGTTAACCAAAAATTAAGTCCTTGTTCCTATGGTCCCTTTGAGATCCTTGAGAAGATTGGGGCTGCAGCTTACAAGTTGAAACTCCCAGAAGGTTCCCTTATTCACCCGGTTTTTCAGGTGTCATTACTGAAGAAATGTGTTCCACCCACCACTAGTAGTCAGCCACTGCCCAATTGTCTAACTGCTGAATGGGAGCTGCAAGTCCAACCTGAGGAGCTGTTAGTCAAATGGAAAAGTCTTCCAGAATTTGAAAATTCATGGGAATTTAAAACAGACTTGCAAAAGCTGTTTCCTACTTTCCACTTTGAGGATAGGGTGGACTTCGAGGGAGAGGGTATTGATAGAGACCCCAGAACCAAGAGTAAGCCCAATCAGCCCAAATATGTAGTGTATGCCAGAAGAGGGAAGAGAAATAGACTGAAAGCAGTCGATCAGCTACAACAGGAAAGGAAATGCAATTAAAGTGATGAATTTCAGGAAGGGAAGTTATTACAATAATGGAGAGAGAGAATAAACCGATATTATGGGGACTATTAGGAGGTAAATCTGTTTTAATTTATTAGGAAAGAATAAAGCTAATTTTCTTTATTACCTCTGATTTTGAATTATAAATTCAGATCAAGGGAAAAGAGGACAGCAGGCAGAACTTGAGTGGGCCTAGGAGGGTTAAGGGATCCTTTATTCCTAGGCTTTGTTTTCCATAATTTTCTTCTTCAGTTTTCTGCAATTTCTATTTACCATTGTACTATTCTGCAATTGATATTCCCCACTGGGATACCAATATATTAAATAAAATCAGAAGTTATACAGAAAGTATTCACTTGGTACCCGTTGTAGCATAGACCTGTTACCTATATTTCAAAACTGATACTTTCTACATAATCTCTAACAAGGTTTATTATGGGATCCACAATGTTATTTGGATCCATGTTGTCAACACCTCCTAGTTAAAAAAACTCAGCTGTTGTTGAATACCTAACTAGTTTCCACGTCAGCAGAATAGTATTCCACCGAATTAAATCTTCCGTAAACAATGCATCTTATCAAAAGAAAAAAGGGCAAATCTGTAAAATGGGAACAACCTAGACATAAGCTTGCTTCCATTTACATTAACAATGCCGCAATGCAATATAAGCAGAAAGTTGGACTAGATAGAACATAAAGTAACAACTCATGGCTTATCCATGGCTACTTGTTGGGCATAGAAGTAAGAAAGGCAATCTCAGAAACCACCTCTCTTTAAAAGACACTAACTTTACAGACCAATTTTGAAGTGAAATATCTAAAACATTCTTTTAAAAAACAACCATATACTCCTAACTTATTGTTAGAGACCCAGACCCCTTTTATGGGCTAGTCTACTCTAGGAAAAAGAAGGAATTGGGCCAAAATGGAGGCCAGGTACAGCAAACAGAAACAGAATTAGTCAGTTAGGCTGGAAATAACGGTCAGAGTGTTAGTTAGAAGTTAGTTTGGGAGGGTATAAGAGACAGATCAGGAGCTTAGGAGTAGGTTGTGAGTCAATTGGAAAATTTTAGTAGAAAAGTAGCTCTAGAACTCTCATCATGGAACCTGCTTACTAGCAATGATGCATCCCCAATTTCTAGGGTTTGGTAATTGCCATACCCTGAGCTTAATAAGACTAGTGCTTAACAATCTTGCTCTCTTAGTAAATGGTATCTGCTATTTTGCATAGGCCCACCAACTAGAAAGTTAATAGGCAATTCACGATCTCCATGAAATCAAGAACTTCAACGTTCAGTTTCATATATGAGTATATCTGATTTATCTATTGAAATTTTCATTAAATGCAAATGAACTACAAGTATAAAAATGTTTCAATAGGGCAAACCCAACACCATCCCTACTATGATTTTAAATAGGGTAAAACCAAAACCAACCCTTCTTCATAGTTTATTTATGTAATAGATATCCCTCCCATGGTACAAACCATTGACATTGACACTGCCACACAATTTTGTTTAAGGAATAAGAAAAAAAAGAAATTGTATCCCCCCGAATCATACAATTCCTACAAAATATCTATGCCAAAATAGTATTTTACAGTAACATTCAACGCAGAACGAAGGTAAGTAAACTTATAAAGACCAAGCAAACAAAATAATAATAATAATAAAATAAATAAATGTAAACATCCTAACAGTCATTGATCATTACCAAACAAATACAGAATCACCTGGAAAGGGAAAGCCCACCTCTAACACGCTCTTGCCGCCAAATGAGATAAGCCCACTTTTGACATCAGAACTAAGGGCTTTAATCAGGTCAAGTGAACCTTCCCACAGCTTCAGCCCCCCTACAATCCACAATTAAACTTTTTTCAAGCGAAAGTGAACCAAAGATGCAACTGTTTCTGCCATCGACAAGATAATGAACGAATAAATGAAAAAAATAAAAAAGAAATGCAAGGAACAAAATGCCACCACCTTCGTATTTCCCAGGAACTAAATCGGAATTGGATAAACCGAAAACTTGTTGGGTATTCACCCGCCCCTGGGAACAGTCCACGTAGACAAAATTATCCATAGGAATCACACAATAATAAAATCAGGCTATAATTCCAATTCTAATAATCTGTTGTGTTTTTTTTTTTTCAACGCAAAATAAGGTACTTCAAACACAAAATAACGATTTAGAAGTAAAGAAAAAGCTTTACCTTGAGCAGAGTAACCCCATCTAAATCAACTGACTCTGCATTGTGTTTGACGGATGAAGCAACCTAATTGGCACGAAAACAACACCCTTTAGAAACGGCGCCACTTCAATCAACCGTTATTCATAAACAACAAACGAGTGAAGCGTACCTCAGAGGCGAGCACTTCAATGCAAGGAGGAGGAGGTATAGAAGGAGCTTGTTGTGCAGCATCGTCAAAAATTCCAAGGCCGGAACGGGTGGAAGAGAATAATTGAAACGTTTCGAAACTTGGTTTCTAAACATTGCCAAAGTAAATAAAAAAATTTTAAAAAAAAATACTTGTAAAACAATTAATAGGTGAGTGAAGTGAAAGTGGTGTTCATTGAATATTTGGAGTTTCATAGTGACCTCAGACTCAGAGTTCGTCGCCGCCATTTCTTCCGCTCCTTCGCTTTCTTTCTTCTCGTGTCACGGTTTTTTCTTCTTGTTTTTGTTATGGACTTAATTGGAACGGCCCAACAAGGCTCAGTATTCAAGGAATCAAGGCCCAACATGGACATGGATGAAGGGCGAAGGCCCTCACCACTCACTTTATAAACCTCAACCAGGCTTGCTCTAAGGTGCTGGAGCTTGCTCCAGTTCTTCTAGATTTTAGAGCTTTGTCATAGGTCTTTGTATCCCCATCATCCGTTTGATAGCCATTATTATGACCGCCAGCTGATGCTGGGCCATAGAGTAATTGATACGGGAAGGGAGGCTAGTAAAGTATATAGCTAGTCAGAAGAACGCTACAGAGAAGAACATATGCTCAAGCGGGGTGGAAGAGGACAATGGCTCAAGAAACTCCATAAAGAAATAACATAGGGAGATGATGAATCTATCCACTGATGCCTGACCTCCGAAGTCGTTTCCTTTCATGTCTGTGATTACATTTACAAACAAGGATGTTAGGGAAATAGTCATGGACTCATGGGACACAATGAACCCATGATTATATCTACAATCTTAGTAAATGCAGAAGTAAAGCACATCCTGGTAGCTCAGGGTTGTTCAGTTGACATGCTCTTTCGTGAGACCTTCTACAAGCTCGAACTTCGAGCTGAAGACCTCTAACCTCAAAGGATCCACCACATCGGCTTCTCGAGAGACAAAACTCAACATGATGGTTATATACCTCTCCACATCATGTTTGGCACCCAGCCAAATGCCTGCATTGAGATGGTAAATTTTTTGGTTGTAAGTCGTACTTCATATTGTAACGACCCGCGATGAAGGGTCCGTCACAAGGGCCCAGGAAGGTCTCAAAGATGCATTGCAGCGCCCTCAATGTGCTCCAGAGCGTTGGCAGCAACGAGGTGCTGCAGTGCTTATGGCACGCTCGAGCACACCACTGCTGATCAACAAACCCTATCTGCGCCCCATTGGTCTACGAGAGGGCCCAACCCGCCCCTTTGGCCGTTTCTCCCCCTATGAATAGAGCTTTCCTCTCCCTTTTTAATTCGCTTAGAGCTTCAGACTCTTCTTATCTCTAGAATGAGTTTCTGCTTACTTTCTTCCTCTCACCCTTATGAAGACACAACGTCTTCACCTAGGGTAGGTAATCAACACCTTTTAGGATGGCCTAGGGTAGTAGGCCCCGGCGCCACTACTTTGGTAGTGGTGGCCCATGGCGGTTCACGACCGTCGTGGCGATGTCGGAACGCCATAGCGATGTCAGATCGCTATTGTAGAGCCTACAAGTTAATGATTTCTTTATGGGTTTTTGATGGTGGTTTATGTTGGTCTTTCCAAGTGCCAACACCATGCCGCTTGGAGCCTTCAGTTCTAGTGTTCCTCAGTTCCGCGACATTCTAGGTGAGCGGCGGTCCCGATGGTCAATGGTTCCACCTCGGTGGTCCATCAATAGAGTCAGTTGTGCCTATAACATGCTAGTAGATATTTATATACATGCTCAATAATTGACCGTTGTTATGCTTATCTGATATATTATTTATAACATGTTATATATGATATGCGTATGCGATGCTATGCTATGCTATGCTATGCTATGCTAGGACCTCTTAAAATTGTTTGGTTTGAATTATATAACAGACTTTAATAAAAACTCCGATTAAGGCATGGACCCTAACGAAGGGCAAATTTTGACTAAGACAAGACTTGGTACTTAAGATGTTCATTGTGACGTACCTCTCTTACCTCGGAATCATATCCTAAGTATGGGACCATAGTCGTTAAGTCCAGACTGATAAATAAGATTCAATATCTAGGACACCCTTGTCATAATCAATAGACTTTGGTCTTAACAACTTGGGTAACCAAGTCAGCTCACCTAAAATACTTTGTGAACAGTAGATCCTAGGATAAATAACCTAGAGCAGTACAAGGTCTACGACGCCCTACGTGCAGTCACGTCCTAAGTTGGAGCGTGACACATATAATGCTACTATTGGCAATAGAACATTGAACAAACTTGGAGTGGTTGTCTTGAGTCTTGACACTTCACTTAGCAATGAAATTCCCGACCTTGAATGTGGGGACATAGTCAAAATTTGGGTTGATTAGCTAACATGAAGAAGATGCTACCAAGTTAGTATTCAAGGTGGAAGGAAAAGAATAATTTCCAAAGATCTTAATAACAAAGAACAACCTTTTTGAAAATAAAAAAATACATGCAATGAAAATAGAACCCCCAACCAATCATTATCGGGCACTTGTAATAAAGAATTAGAGTGAAGTATAATTTCACGTTTAGAGTACAATTTTAACAAATTTAAGAATAATTTATGTAATTTATCCACACGTTTTCATCATTTAACCACCTTTTTAAAGGGGGCTAAATGTTTACTAAAGAAACTTATCTTATTATGGATCAAAGTGCCCCTTCAAGTCGGTGAGAATTATTGATGAATGTCTCCCACCATGCACACGCACTCCACTCCCAGCTCTCCCAGGCACGGCGCAACCCATCCCTGGCCCAGGCCCTCCACGCCCACATCATCAAATCGGGCCTCCATCACCACCACCCTCTCCCCGCCACCCTCCTCGACTCCTACGGCAAGTGCGGCCTCCTCCACCACGCCCTCCGCCTCTTCCAAGACCTCCCCCAACAGCCCCCCTACCCCGTCGCCTGGGCCTCTGCCCTCTCCGCCTGCAACCTCGCCTCCCTCCCCCTCGCCGCCCTCTCCCTCTCCCTCCCCATCCTCCGCTCCCACCCGACCCGACCCGACCACTTCGTCTTCGCCACGCTCTTCAAGTCCTGCGCCTCCCTGGGCCCCCTCCACGTCAGCCTAGGGAAGCAACTCCACGCGCGCTTCCTCCTCTCCCAATTCCACCAAGACGACGTCGTCAAGTCCTCGCTCGTCGACATGTACGCCAAGTTCGGGCTGCCACGCCACGCGCGTGCCGTTTTTGACTCCATCTCGTCGTTTAATAAGGCCGCTTGGACGGCAATGATTTCTGCGTACGCGCGGAAGGGTCTAAAGTCTGAGGCTCTGAAACTGTTCGGTGAGGTTCCCAACAGGGACTTGTTTGCTTGGACCGCTTTGATTTCAGGGTTAGTTCAGAGTGGGAACGGTGCTGATGCCTTTCGCCTGTTTGTGAAAATGCTGCGTCAAGGGGTCGAGATCGTGGACCCTTTGGTTCTTTCGAGTGTGGTTGGCGCTTGTGCTAATATGGCTCTCTGGGAGCTTGGGAAGGAGGTTCATGGTTTGGTGATAGGTCTCGGGTTTGAGTCTTGCGTGTTTGTGAGCAACGCGCTTGTGGATATGTATGCCAAGTGCAGCGACCTTGTGGCTGCAAAAGGCGTCTTCTTTGAGATGTGTAGGAAGGATGTGGTCTCTTGGACTTCCATCATTGTCGGCAGCGCGCAGCATGGGAGGGCTGAGGAGGCATTGGCTCTGTATGATGGCATGGTTTCGGCCGGCATTAAGCCCAATGAGGTGACCTTTGTTGGGTTGATGTATGCGTGCAGCCACGCTGGTTTGGTTGGCAGGGGCCGCGAGTTGTTCAGGTCTATGGCGGAGGATCACGGAATTAGGCCTTCCCTGCAGCATTTTACTTGCTTGCTGGATCTTTTGAGCCGATCCGGACACCTTGAAGAGGCAGAGAATCTTGTGAGGACGATGCCGGTTGCTCCTGATGAGCCTACCTGGGCTGCTTTGCTCAGTGCTTGCAAGCGCCATGGTAACACCAAGATGGCAACTAGGATCGCAGATCATCTGTTGAGTTTGAAGCCGGAAGATCCCTCTTCCTATATATTGTTATCTAATGTTTATGCTGGGGCCGGTATGTGGGAGAATGTTTCAAAGGTTAGGAAGTTGATGATGGTCAAGGAAGTTAAGAAGGAGCCGGGTTATAGCTGCATTGAGTTGGGAAAGGAGAGCCATGTGTTTTATGCCGGAGAGACGTCTCATCCGATGAAGGACGAGATTCTATCTTTAATGATTGAGTTGGATGCAGAGATGAGGAAAAGGGGTTATGTTCCTGATACTAGCTCAGTTTTGCATGACATGGATGAGCAAGAGAAGGAAAGACAACTTTTCTGGCATAGTGAGAGGTTGGCTGTGGTTTACGGGCTTCTTAAGGCTGTTCCAGAGGCTATTATACGCATAGTGAAGAATCTCCGTGTTTGTGGGGATTGCCACACTGTTCTGAAGCTCATCAGCACCATAGCAAGGAGGGAAATTTATGTTCGGGATGCTACAAGGTATCACCATTTTAAAGATGGCAAGTGTTCGTGCAATGACTTCTGGTGAATTATTTTAGTTGTCTTAATTTGTTTGGGATGTTGGATATTTTTTTTTCCTCCCTAAAAAAATTTATGGGTTTTATTCTTAAAATGGGTTTTCTCAAGAGAAATTTTAGAGAGACCCTCTTCTCATTTTGGTGAAATTTATTGAGTCTCAATTTAGATTGTATTTTTTTGTTTTTTTTTTTTATAGGCTCTTTTTATGCGCTTCGTAATAATTTCATAAATTATGAAGAAAATAAGAAAGAATACTCTTCTATAGTCATTTTTAATTTTATTGTTTTTCAAATAAAAGAGTGCATATGTAATGCACAAAGCAACGAAATAACTACAAAAGGAAGTGGTGCAATTGTCGATTTACAGCACGTCTGTTAGTTGTATGCGCTAAAGTCAACATTTATGAATAATTCATATTAAATAAATGACAGTCTTTTATCCATAATTTGTGTATGTTTATTAGAATTAGATCTGAATCCGCGTTGGGTATTATTTATTTCAATATACAAATAAATTTACAGATGCTACATCAATATTGCAAACTATAATAACTATGTAGTGAAAGGGAAATGTTATTTATTATAAAAAAAAAATAAAGTGAGTAACAATACATGGCTTCTTTGAATAAGTTGTGGACTTATACTGATATATGATATTAAAATGATGTTTTCTTCTTTTGAGTTGACTACATCTGTGTTTACCATGCACTTGGCTCTTTTTTTACTCGGGTCATCTTTTTTTTAGTTTTCTTGCTTGTAGTGTTTCTTTGGACCATTTCTTTTAAGGCTTCTTATTCAAATTGACTTTTCATCATATAAGAATGCGTTTTTGTTACCATTTATATCATTCTTCTTTCTTCATAAATGTCATCTTTATATTCTTGTGGTGACTTATGATTCATTCTTGTCAACCTTGTATGGGCATGGGCTCCTTAAATCTAAACTAACAATACCATAAATTAGAAACATGATGTAAAAAAATACCGAAATGTTATGTTAATATAAACCTTAATAGCACCACAATTACATGACTTTGAACCTATGTATTAAAATGTCCTTATGAATTTGAAAGGAGTAGGTGTTAATAAATTAGTATAGTCCATTAAGCATGCATCTACTAATTCAGTCTTTCAGAAATCATAATCATTTTTTAGTTAAAGAACTTCTCCTTTGGTCAACTCATGTTCAACCATGGATGTTCACTTCTTCGATTGCTCTACCTTTTTCGATCATTAAATTATTTTATACTCTTCCTACAATGCCATCAAAGAAACAATCGAGGCTTGCAACAAAATCTTCAAGGATCAAAGCGACATCTTAAATATTTTGAAGACTAAATTGGTGTCAAAAATATTCTTTCGATTGATCATAATGATATCACAAGTCTTTGAGGAGTAAATTGATGTCCAAATCTTTTAAGAAGCAATTGAATTTGGAGGAGATTCACCATGTGATTCTCTTGGTCTTAGTGGAAGAACAACAATACATGTCTCTAGTCGGACATCTCAAACCTTATAGAATGGGAGTAGACTTATATGCATTTGAAAATCATTGATAGGCTTCAATTGAATACATAGGCAACAATAAAAAAAATATCAAGCATTTAGATCTTAGACACATGAAAAATTCTTGTATAGATGAAAAGAATCACATATACCTTTGTTTTCTATGTAAATATTAGATTAATATATGATAATATGTCTATGTTGGATACCGTTGTTGAACGATGACAACACAACTAATGTTAGGTGAGAAGGTAAACTAGGGAAAAGGTGGGGTATAGGTCATCGAGGAAGGGATTTAGCAAGAAATGGAAATTGGAAAAGAAAGGAGAGAGCTTTGGAGTTTTAGGAAAAAAGAAAATGGAATTGTTGTAAACATTAGAGAAGACGGTGCACTTTGTCCAAGTCGAAGGAGCTCTGTGATAATGCAACTTGTATTTTTTTTTTAGGTCTCATTTAGATTGTTTTGTAACTCTAATGCAGGCATGCATGCTTGTGCATTGCTTGTTAAAAAAGGTTGTAAGGGTGACACGTCATCAAATTAGATGATGTGGAAGCATTCTAAATATATGCATTAGAATTTAAATATTATAAATAGTTAAGTCCATAAGATACTTGTTAGATAGTTAGTTACGTAGTGAGATAGGTGACCAATCAAGAAGGAATTCATTACCTCAAGTAAACAAGGATAGGTCTGATGGATCTGAGGTTGCTCTTGATCATAATAAATCCTTGGCTAAGGTTCTTGGACTCAAATAGAAAATAGTTTCTAGTTGGTGTCCTATTGATCAAAGAATAGAAACCCAAAGAGTCCATATGGTCTGAGCTATAGGGTTTTGACACTATTTATGACCCTGGTTAGATTGAGTTACTATAATGAAAGGATCCGAGTGCATCACAAATATGATCAATGGTTTATTAGAATGTTAATTGAGACATTCGTCACAACTTGAGTAGTTATGGCGTGTTATGCTAGGTGTTACCCATAACTTATGAGAGCCAAGAGTATTTTAGAAATTTAACGTTAAGTTCATAAATGATTTCTAGTAATATTGAAAGTTTGATATTATTATCTCATTATCAATTAGTGATGAACCAAGGTGGTCACACACAATAAAACACGTACAAGACAAGGATGCATTCATTCTAATTAAGTCGGTTAATTAGAAATTAATTATAGGATTAGACTTTCATTAATTGCAGGATTGTTAGCACATCCCGAAGTCAAATCTATGATAGAGGTCTTTTCTAATATATGGAAAATCCATATTTTAGAAAAAAATCTATCAAGGGCCTTTTTGTGACACTTTAACTAACTAATTACGCTTAAATCGTAATTAATGCTCGTTAGTTGCCACGTTTTAGCTTTTACTTACTTTTCGACTTAATTTTATAAAATACTTGAAAAAAAAAATAATTTTGAACTATTGCAAAAAAATTATGAGCTTAAAAACTTTCATAAAGACTGATACTTTATATTCTTATAAAAATAAAAATAAAAAATAAAAAAAAACAACGAGGGAAAAGTGGGAACAGGGAACGAGACAGTTAAAAGTGGATGCTTATGATCTAACATCTGTGCATGACTAGTGAATAATTAGAAGTGTCACACAAGGACACTAATTTAGGATTTTATTACACCGTCTCAAAACACAAATAAAACTCCCACCATTGGCGCTAGGGAAGTTTACTTGTATATGTTCTCTATTTGGTCCCTGTACTGAGCCACAACTCTATCCCTTCGAATTTTCATGGTGGGTGTCATTAGCCCATTATCAATCTGTGATTGAAGTAAAAGATTAGCCGAATATGTCAATTCTGTCATGTAAATAACATAAAGATAGACACTACTGCTATGAAGTTCAATCTAACCGTGAAGGGCTCATCTACGACAAGGATTGGCCCAATTTGAAATGGAAACTTAGAAGTCCTGCAAAAAAGGGACAAGAAGAAAAGGGAAAAATGCAAATAAATCAATACAGGAGTATAGGGAAGATTAAACTACCAACTTGGTACACAACTTAAATTTAATCCTCTAAAAACTTGTGACATCAAACAAGTCTTCTTTAAGTGACATCAAATTAGTCAAATTAGTCCAGGCACAATAGAAACTAACGTGACACAGGCATCATAGAAACAGTTAGTAGACGAGAGTCAATGGCTAAATTAACTTGATATCACTTAAAATATTTAGAAGGCACATTATTGTCTTTGAAAGATTAAAATAATATTACATGTATCTTGGAGGATCAAGTTGGTAGTTTGGTCGAATATTGGGAAACAAAAGCAGTTAGTGAATAATGAATAGGGAAAAGATGAATTTTTTTTATTTTTATGATTTATCCCCTTCTGTCCCCGGTTCTGAAAAGACAATAATGTGCCTTCTCTCAATAAATAAATAAAAAACCTGTTTTAACTTCTTAAGGAGCCTAGTTTTGAAAGTGTAGTATACATTAGTGAAACATTGTCACCCTCGTTGCTCATGAAAATGAAGTCTCTACATCTCTACTTTTGTACTCTAACCCTTCTTTAACAAGGAACGTACCAACACTCAAATAAGAGTGCCCAAGGAAGATATTCAATTTCCGGATACAAAATAATTGTTCCCCATTCATAACACCTTTGGCCATGTATTTATTTCACTCTTAGAGAAACTTTACTAACTTTAGACAAATTAATTTATTGTCTTCCATTCTCATAAACTTCAAGTGAAGTTGATTAACCTTTATAGTCAAAAACTGCCCCTCTCTTTCAACAGAAGAACACTAATACACAAAAGAAATATCTAAAAAGGCATAAAACTTCTATGGTATTCATACAAGTACAAGTGAGACAAGATCTTACCAGGCCCTCAGTTCTCTATGTATTAAGCTGGTCACTTTTTCCTGACTGATATCTGAACTGTTGGAATCAATAATTGACAATTCCTTAGCTGCTTTTAAGACTTCTTCTTTGTTAGGAACAATTACAGCTCCAAGACGTCGCTTATCCTGTGTTTACAATAATGACCAAATAATTAAAATCTCTACATTTTGTAATATCTGAGATACAGTTAAATGTAAGCCTTGTTCTTTAAGACGTTAAGACTTGGATTCACCTGGCCAATAACAACAATTTGCTGTATGAGGCTACTCCGCATGACAGCTTCTTCAAGATCTGCTGGTTCAACATTTTCACCTTCTCTCGTTGAAACAAGTAGTTAGTAATTACATAAGGGAGATAACTGATGATCATCAGGCTTTTTATGCAAGGAGAAAGTGCATAGTTGTATAGAGTGTGTAAAAGAAAAGGAAAACAACCCTTCAAAGCCTCACAATAAACATATGACAACGAGAAGAGCCAATAATTAAGAGCACTAACTTGATTATAATTCATAAAATTCAACAAGTAGCTAACTCAATACTTGAGCAGCAGCCTTAATTAGAGTTTGGCATAGCCATGGGGTGGCCCGGTGCACAACACTCCCCACCTGCTAATCGGTGGGGTTTAAGGGTAGAGGTACGCAGCCTTACTCCGGCAAGTGGAGAGGCTTTTCCAAGATTTGAACCTTGACCTCTAGGTCACAAGGCAAACAACATCACCTTTGTCATGAAACTCGCCCTCTTTTAGACAAAGCCATACAACAAAGTAAATTACAAACAAAAGCTGATTTATTTTTTAATTTTGTTTGTTCATTAAAGAATTACCGAAAATTTAAATGACATGATTGTTTATTCTTGGGTTGTTTTTAAACCAGATCAAATAAATAAATACTCATTTAGGACTTCAATGACGTGTACTCTTACAATTTGCGGTGTTTATATCAAATACATAACTTCTTGGCATCTCTTACAATTTTCTAAAATCTTACAATATTATTAACAAGAGTATTAACATAAAAAAGAAAAAAAAAAGTTTTTATCAAAATAAAGACCTTTTATGCTTGTGATATAAAATGTAATATGTCTGTCACTCTTAAAGCTTCTATTTTCTAAAGCAAAAATATGTGCTATATACTTGATAATGTACCCATTTTTGTCACGTGTATCAAAATTACTAAATTTTAACTTCTTAGATTCACCATTTTGTACAAAAAAAATATTGAAAATTTAAACATATTTCAATCATGGGCCGGCCCTAATTTAGCTATTAGGTTATTAATGAGGGCGGTAGATGGATAGGAATTAGATAATAGGGATTGAGGGTGATTTTGTAATTTCATTTTTTTAATTATAAGAGAAAGAGGGGGCTATTTAGTGTTGGGTAAAATGCGCCATGGGGGATCATTCAGGAGATTAGGTTGGAATTAGGAGAGTCAGTGAAGTGCTACCACTGGGGAGTCAGTGGCCTCTCTGAAGAGCTACCAAACCTATTTACATCTACATCAATAAAATATTGACCTTTATCCAGTTTTTCTATTGATTATTATTTGGTGCTATTAAATGATACTATATAAAAGAAAGCACAATAACATACACATGGACACGGGGAGGAAACATAAATAGGATTCAAAGATTTACCATTCAACATAAACGAACATTTGGCTTACCAGTTGAAAGAACAATAGTGTCTTTAGCACGGCCTTCCACGACAATCAAACCACCAGAATTACGACTTCGCCCAGTTGAATGGTGGGGAACAATCCAACCTATATCGCCAGTATTCAGCCAGCCATCTGCATCTATGGCCTGATTTGTGGCTGAAGGATTCTGATACAAGAATAAGACATGTTACTGTCACAACTTGATCTAGCATGTCAATAAGATCACACACCGTGCATGTGATGCGAGCTCTTAGGTGAGCAACACAGGTTGCTGCTATATCATGGAAAAGGTGTTTCCTGTCTGAAGAATACTAACAGAGCAGATGTAAGTGAGCACCATGAGCTCAATTTTTAAGTTTATCGGAGAATCAAATATTTATAGATAAATGAATAAATAACAACTCCAGCACAAAGTAAGTATCTGAGATACCATGAGATAGAATAGTAATATTATTGCTTTTTTGGGTTGGTTGTTTGAGCTTTTCCTAAGAAAAAAGCTCTTTTATTAAAAGACACAAGGAAAGAAATATTACAAAAAATAAGCTAAAATCTCAAAACAAGTTGATTGTGTTTTTTCTCAGAGAGATTCTTACATGGATATAGTTCCAACACTTCGTATGTAGACACAATCACGGAAAAAAGTGGGTTCTACTAGTTTTATTGAAGATACACTTGTGTTTGGGTCTCACCAACTCTATTGTGGGAGTGCCAAATACGAAATATTAGAAATGCAATTATGCAATAATTTTTCTTTTTCAATTTTCATAAACTAGCTAGTGTAGCTTCTGAAAAAAAGAAAAAAAAATGAAAAAACTCTTAAAAAGACTCTTAAAAAAGCCATATTATATATACACAAGTATTGTTTTCCTATGATTAAACAAATGCACCCGCATATCTGCCAAGCACAATGTGTTAGAATTTTGACAAAGTAAATTACCTTGTAGTATCCCTTCATCAATGGTGGGCCCCTGCATTTCAAAATTCCCTTTGAACCATGTGGAAGAACATCACCAGTTTCAGAATCTACAACTTTGAATTCTGTATGCCTGATTGGGTGCCCGACTGATCCAACAACCTTCAAACAATTGCACCTGTGACCTTTTCAGATAAAAGCACCACTTTTTGCCCTTTTTGCAGAATCAAAGTACAAAGTACAAACTAAATAAAAGAATTCAAATTATGCAATTAATATGAATACCAAGCTCAACATGCAGACAATACGGTATACTTAACAGATTAAGTAGGGTATCTCGTAAGAAGAAACAAACTAAATAAAAGGAAAAGAATAATAGATGAAGTAGGTATGCTGATACACCTCATTTAGTATAGTCTCATCTAGCCTCTCCTTTTCAATACAAAAACCAAATAGATGTTTTTCTCTATTATACTTTCTTTTCCCCTCAACATTCAAATTAAGGGGAAAAAAAAATAAGATATATTGTAAGGTTGAGGGGAAGAAAATTGTGGGACCAAAAACATCAAATTTACAAAATGGCATGTTTAACCTTTTATTATAAGTGACAACTTTTGAGTTACAGAAAGGGCAAGCAGTATGTTTGAAAAGACAATAATTGGCATAATATTATGCAATTAATAATATACATCTACTGCTTACATTGCATCCAGGTCGTCGAGCAGCAATAACTGGTGATGTTTCTGTTAAACCATATCCATTCTGTACTTTCACACCAACAGCCTGCATATTTTTTATTTTAAAGATCACCAACGTTAGAAAAGTGCCAAAAAAAGTCCTGCTTACAAGTTAGATGTGTGAAGAACCAAACCTCAAAAAATTTGTCGACATGACTAGATAAGCTACCACCACCGCTTATGCCAGCCTGCAGAGTGCAACAAGTTTCACTTTTCATTGGCAGAAAAGTGATCATTTCAAGATCATGAATTACGACACAATATGGCATGAAGTTTAGGGTATAAAGAGCAGGGAGGGGTTGCAACAGACAGGGACTAAGGGTGTGTTTGTGAACTGGGTTTAGGAGGGCAAGGAAAGGTTTTTCATTTTTTTTTTTTTTGGACGGGGGGTGGTAAGGGGTAATCACATACATCAGGTATATAAAGATGAAATAATGAATACAAGAACTGTAGTACAACAAAAAAGAAGAGGAAGAAAACTAAGACAATCTCCAACACGTATGCAAGGAAATTTTTATTCCTTTGTAAAGCTAGAATTAATGCACAATTGTGTTCTTTCAAAAGGAAAACATGCTTCAGTTGTATAAACACCTCTTTGAGTATTGTTTTGTCTAACCAAAGAGACCATACTAGACACACAGGTCTATCTTCCACACATTACACTTCTTACTACTGTTACTGCTGTAGCACATAAAGACTTCTCCCATAGTGCCTAGTATTGTGCATTAGGCACCAGAAAGAGAACGGGGATAGAAACTTGATCTTAACCAAATGCCACAAATATACTGGCAGAAATCACAAACAGGAACTGGAAGAAATTGTATGTATTATTAACAACCTCAAACCAGCGTGGAACACTTGAGGAAGAAGAAGAAAACACAAAGCCAGCATGAAAATGAAAAGGATAACTCTTGAGATTTAGAGAAGTCCATACTCTCCCAAGGCCAATTCCCAAATTCTTTCATGAATCACTCTTTCCCTGCCTTCCTCCCCTTTTAATTCCCCCTTTCTATCCTAACTAATTCCCTCTTTGTACCTGTGACCCTGCTATGTAAGGCCCTCTAGTTGAATCACTATTCCCTCACTAACATTTTGGGTGTGAGTCATTAATTTCCTCCTATGCCCATATACTCTACTCTCTCTAATGTGCAACCCTCCAGTGGGTGAGTATCTATCAGACACGTTTTTTATCTATAAAGGTAGTCAGAATAGCATCAGTGCAGAAAACCTTTAGTTTGAATGTTTCAAAGTTCTGCATTGATGCTACTTTGAAGCACTAAAATTCCATAACAACTTCACAATGCATAATTATTAATGTGGGCACTCCTTATTCCTTTTACACATACAAATCAAGCATAATATTTTACACCACTTTTTTTCTGGAATTCCTAGTGGTTAGCTGTTAAACCGTTTGTTAAACTCAACGCAAACCTTGATTTGAAGCATACCTGACAAGTCAAAACTCAAAACCTTAATAAATCTTTACTACAGTGCTGCCACCAACAAGACACCTTTAAAAATCATTTTTGAGTCTTGCCAGTCTTTTTAAAGTTAACTTACAAAGAGAGGGAATTATTAGCAGGGAAATAGTGTATAGTAATATACAGGCAAACAATTGACAGAAAAGATTCTGAATAGACTCTCAGAAAAATTACAACGAAAGAATTACTACTAAAAACATATTTTGGAATAACTAACCACTAACTTGCTTACTTAAGTCAATTAGTGGTTACTCATTAACCTCTCATTAAACATCTTCAACCAGTTATGCAGTCAAGTAGTTATATCATAAAGACATAAACTGGAAATACTTTCCTCAAAAATTTATGCAAAGTAAGGGACAATGAGTATAGTAATCCTTGAAAAAAAAAAAAAAAAAAAACAAAATAAGATAAAGGCGTAAAATGCAATTATTATAACTATTTAAACAAGACCTTTGATATTCCAATAGCAGAATGAATTTTACTGTAGACCAGTTTCTTTGCCAGCACATGAACTGGAAATAATATTGCAGCAATGACCCTTGCCCATAACCACTCCAACATTGAATAGAGATAAGAAGGTTGCTTTTGCTGCTTTGTTAGGCATTTACCCTACAAACATAATCAAAATTTATTAGAATAGTATCTTTGTGCAGAATTACAATTACTAAGTCCATGCACATGTTTGGCACTATGCGTAAATAAAAATTGTAAGCAAAACAAAAAAAATAAGTATAATTGTTCGTTCGTCTACCATATTGACTTATTCTACTACTCAAAATCATTCTTACAGTTGCATGTAGCAATTGTTAGCTGCATGCATTTATTACTTGTTATTTTTCCAAACCCAAAAATGGAAGATATAATTCTTGTTAGAGTCCTACATTGCTTAACAATATAACCTAGATAGTCTTTATAAGAGCAAGACAACCCTCCCCCCTCAAGTTATTTTTTTGCTTTGAGTTAGGTCCACTCAATTCTTAGATAGTATCAGAATCTATCCTAAGAAAATTATTGGGCCACCCGCATATGTCCAGTCCTGCAAACTTCATGCTCCAGATGTCCAAATCTTGGGTGTGAGAGGGGGTGTGTTAGAGTTCGACATTGCTATATTTCCTAGATAGCCTTCTTAAGAGCAAGGCAACCCTCCCCATTTAGCTAGCTTTTAGAATTGAGTTAGATCCACTCAATTCTGAGAATTCTTTCCAAGTCAGAAATGAGCTAGTATTGTCTCAGGAATTATGGCCAGGAAAGAAAAATTGACCATATATGTTAAGGTTAAGCAATTGATGGGTTGGGCCTATTCCTTCATGGCATGGCCCGTCCTACTAATGGATTTTATTTTAGACACCATGGCAGCAGAGTTGCATCAGGCCAAAAAAATGCTGTACAATAGACTTTTTCTGATTATTTGGGTTAGCCAATCGAACAGCTCTTCTTTTGAAAAAAAAAAAAAAATGGTTTGATAAAATAATACTTTTGTAATGAATAGAAAAGTGAACAAAAGGAATGATTGTTTGATGGTTAAGTCCCACATTGCATAAGGATATGACAAAGACAACCTTTATTTATAATAGCTTGGGCAACCCTCTCCCCTTGAGCTACCTTTTGTCTATAAGTTAAGCCAAATCAATACTAAGATTGAATCAAAGCCTATCCTATGATTGGTATTGGGCCACCCGCAAGTGTCTAGTCCAGCAAACTTCACGCTCTAGATGTCCAGTCAGGGACGCGAAAGGTGTATGTCAAGTCTCATATTATTTAGGGATAGGGTCAAAATAGTCTTTTATAATAGCTTGGGTAACCCTCTCTCCTTAAACTAATTTTTGGGCTTGAGTTACATCCCCTCAATTCTAAGAATGATGATTTTGGGAATGTTGTTAGAGCTACACTATCACCCAATACTTTTATCAACACATCATTAAGTAATGTAGCAACATATCATTTGATGTAAGTGTATAACCTTTTGATACTAACAGTACATCATAATTAAATTCATGTTGTTAAGGCTTCAGAGACCACATAGAAAGAGCAGATGACCAGACCTCATAAATCCGCTTAAACTCCATGTATGTTAAGCTAACCCTTATGAATGTGAAGGCAATAAGCTTTCGAACATGGGAGCCTGTAGATATCTGCTTCTGAATCCCACTATGGAAGATACAATCACAAAAGCAATAAAAGTCATGTTCCTGACAAAAATAAACCTCCTAATTGAAAAACCCTAGATATGATTCAGTTAATTTACAAATCCAGCATCATCTTTGAAACAAAACATAATTTTAATATAAAATCTCTATGGCATTAATGAAAGAAATTATTTTTGGGCACTAATGTTAACATTTCATGAAGGATTGAGTGAACTACTTGTTAACCTGACCTCCACAAAGAAACCATATTGCTTTTGTCCCTTTTAAACTATACAGCAAGTGTGCCTAGAATGTGGATCATAAAGATAAACCTGACTAATTAAGTATATCTTTGTGTGCCAGTGTGTCAAAAGAGATAAATATATTGATAAAAAAAAAAGGGTCTCAAAATATCCTCTTTATTCTTAAATGACAAAAATAACAGAAACCCAGAGACAATAAAGATCAAAATATTTTGAGTATTTGTAAGTACTTGCAATGAAATATTCACTGCTGTAATACAACTGTAAAATCTCAAAGTTGGGGGGAAAAAACAATTGCAGAAATAGAAACCAAGCAAAGCACAAATAACATCAAAGGTGTAGCTTGAATTGACAGTGACTAACTACAGCCAAGGGGGATGGAATTAGCAAAAAGCTCACTATCAAAATACTAAAATTACTGTTTTTCTCACAAGCCAAACCCCAATCTCACCTAAAAAGCTCGTTTAATCAAATGATTTTCAAATGTATGCTAAAAATTTACCATTCGATTGAATGATAAAAGCACTCTCTATATATGTATTACTCGGGATCATAAATAAGAATGCATCAAAGAAACTAATTCCTTTTCTTCTTCTTTCGAGTTTTTTATTTTCTTTTTCTTTCGACAAAAGAAGGAATGTTATACTGTTTCTTCGTTTTTGATATCCTTGGACTTCGAGTTGTGATAAAATTAAGGTAAGAAACACAGCGTCCACCTAAATTATTGAAAGCTACATATTGAAGGATTTTTCAGTTGTCTTTTCTATCAACATTTTAAGCATCATACAGACTACAGATGAATGGTTCAGAATTTGGAGAAAATAGATCATATTTCTAAACCAAAAAATAAAAGTGAGGAATGAAACAGCTTTTTTTACTTTGTGACACTGTATGATATGGTATGACATCAATGCAATTCACAAATGCAATAAATACAACCAGTAACATTCAAAAAATATTTGCGAAGAGGAATTACCTATATAATGTTTCATAAACTAAAGGAACAGAAATCAGGTAATGTGGTTGATAACGTGCTAAATCCTCCTAGAAAAAAGGAAAATAAAGGAAATAATCATGAGCCAATATATTTCCTTTTATAACATACAATACATGAAACATATGATTAAAATAGAAATACCTTCAAGTTTCTCACAGTTGTGTATACTTGTTCAACACCATGTGTGAAAGTGAAATACTCACTAGCTCTTTCATATGCATGCCAAGGAGGCAGCATGCTTAGAAATCTATCCCCAACTTCAGCAGGTACTATGTCCCATAAGTTATTTATCTAGAAATTCATTAAACATGATATAGAATATCAATGCTACTATTTTCAACTGAAATGAAACCTATTGAAACTTGTAAGTGCCAAATGCTAAAGAAAATAAAGAAGACAGACTCAGCAAAGGAGACTTGGAGCAGAAGGCCCACAGTTTTAAGGGGCTCTCTCTTTACTCTTTCATATATTACTGTTTATTTGTGTTAATGAAGCCCTCTTTGATGGTTTGGCAATGGTTATTCAAAGTGAATTTTCATAAACGGTGTGCAAGGAGCAGGAAAGATTTTATTGCAACTTTTAGCCTCTATAGCTCTCCCTTTATTTTATTTTTTAAATTTTTTTGCGTATGTGTTAAGGAGGATATCTGCATTCTTCTTTTTATCCTCCAATAAATTGTCATTATTTTTCAAAGAAAAAGAGGTGAGTTAAGTGATGAAGCTGTGTATGTGTGTGTGAGAGAGGGAGAGAGAGAGAGAGAGAGAGAGAGAGAGATAAGTTGATGTAATATGAAAACACTGTAAGTTGAAGCACAATGTGTGTTATTTGCTCCCAGCCTACACCTCAATTTAAACTAGATACCAGAGTAATATTACAAGCATATTATGCAATAAATCACACCTCAATCAAGCTCTAATTAATCATCAAGAAATATAATCAATCCACAAGTAATTGCAATTGATTTTGGGATCAGCACTTCATTAATTCATAACCTTCACGGCCCATCTGGAAGTACCATTGCCACAATGAATTATACAAAAGTTAGCAATCAAACCTGATGCAAAATATTCCCATGAGTAAGCATAACACCTTTTGGATTGCCAGTAGTTCCACTTGTGTAAACAAACGTAGCAATGTTATCAGACTTGATTGCTTCATACATGTAGTTCGGCTCTGCAATCACATTATAAAGTAGATAAGTTGCGCACAACCTGATTATGGTTCGTTCTAATGATTAAGAGAATGACCAACAAGTTGTCATTTCTGCAAAAATAAAGAAATAAAGCATTTTTATTGAGAAAAGTATTGTTAAGTTTCAAGGTTGAGCAGAGGAAAATAATAAAATAGGATTACAGAGGAATAATCAGAGAGCGAGAAGTATAATTAATATTATGGAATAGATGTATATTGTCATTACATAGAGATGTTCCTATTTATAGGTTAAGAAGAGAATCAATGCATAATTAAAGTAAATCAATCTAAAATAAACTAAATCAAATAAGATCAATCTAAGATATAGAATATATTTATTTTTATTCTTAACAAGGATAAATTAAAAGGGTGGAAAAAGAGATTAAAAAACAGAGAATATTTGGCTTCTCTGTAGTCTTTGCTAACTCGTTTTCCCTTTTCTTTTTCCTTTTATTTTTTCCTTTCACTTTTTGTTATGTAAAAAACTAAACTGTATTGGAGGAGTTCTTGTCTTGCATTATTTGCTCAATGAACAAAAGGTTTAATTTAACTCAACCCCAAAAACTAGCTATGAAGGGCAGGTTTCCCAAGCTCTTATAAAGGGGCTACCCGCATAAGTCTAGTCTTGCAAACTTCATGCTCCAAATGTCTAGTCTTGGGTATGAGGTGGGTGCATTACATCTAAGTCCCACATTAGTTAGGCATATGGCCCAGATAGCCTTTATAAAAGCATGGGCAACCCTTCCCCCTTGAACTAACTTTTGGGGTTGAGTTAGGCTCACTCAATTCTAAAAATTATACATATATATTTGTATGGGCATATCACATGAGAGGACATGTTAACATGTTTCTCGTGAGAGTGACAGAAGCAAATCTTTACCATCTATATATATAGACTGTAGAGAAGGATTCAGGTGACATACTAGCATCATGAGATTCAGCCAATGTCCTGCGACTATCTCGTCCCAAGTCTATGACTTCCATGAAAGTGAAGACAGGCACTTCCTTGTTTCCTTCACTAACTAGGGATGATTTTTCCCCCCAAAGCAGAATAACAAATCTCATGGAAGACTTTCCATAAAATGGTTTTGCAATCCGGTTAAACATCTCGGGTGTGTCCACAGCTAGTGCAACACTGAATAACAGTATCAAAAGTCATCAACTTTCTATTGAATCATCAATAAATAGACAGGGAATTTAAAAATGAAATTCTGTTAAGAAACGTTAGTAATTGCAACACATAGTCAAAGAACAGAAATATTTAAATATTCCTTCTGTATTCAACAAACTCAAAACCTCTGTTGCATCTGAGACACAATCATAATTCATAGGTTACTGTCCGAAAATACAACTGAATTCGTCAAATTAAATCTTTTAACACACATCACCTTCTTCCTACCACCATGGTAAAGGCGAGGCAGAATTCATTCCCAAGTCATATACGCGAGATTTTACTATGTAAGACAATTCAGAGCTTCTCCTGATGTTATTTTTAGTTTTAATAATATTTCTTAAACAAAGTTTTTAAAAGGAAAAGTAGTTTTATATTTTGTAAAAATGGTGTATTAAAACCTACTCATTTAAAAAATAAAAAAACATGTTAAATTTAAGACAATCCAGCTCATGAATATCTCACCAGGAATTTCTAATGCTGGCCAATCTGCATTTCAGGTGTGAAAATGGACAATAACAAGGACAGGTGGGGGAGAATAACTACATATTTTATAAGAAGAACCAGGTATCAAAATGGAGTGAGTTTCAACCACATACAAAGATGAGAAATCTTAAACCATGGCTGTTGTTACAAACCATAAGAGGTTCAAGAAAAATATAGATGCATTCCTCATCTGTTCTCAAAACTTTGTCATCATTATGGTTACCTGTCTCAATTTTTCAGCTTTCAGTGCATATAAATATCAAAGTAAAAAACAATAACCAAACAGACAACTCATATTGCACAACAAAGATGGAAGGCATCATGAAGATGCTCAGTGAACAGTGCTTGTTCAATGGGCCAGCACGATTGACCATGTAAGCATGCTTCAACTCTAAAAAACAAATACCTGGGTGAAAAATTTGGCAATCTAGTGAACCAAAAATTTGGTCAATTGTTCAGTCCACTCTCATCAACTTAGAGCATATAGATTTCAAATTTGTACATATATCAATGGCTGTAACAAAAGCAAAATTCACATTTCACATCAAGTGTAGAAGGTATCGTCAAGTAGCCAAGTACACACACTAGATAATGATTACAATCTGTTTGAATGGAAGTATTCACCAAACCTTTCAGAGTGGTCGTATATTTGAAACAGCTCTTCAGTTGATGACCTTGACCCCCTTACGACATTGATTGCTCCACTTGCCATCATGCCTAGACTAAAAACATAGTATGAATGTGATTAAAAAAAAAAAAAAAGATACCTACCATTGTCAATAATTATCACAAGCATCTAGCCCTTAGGAAAATTGGAAATAATTGACACCATAATAACAGGTACATCAACTGCCTGTTCACAGTTTCACACTCCCCTTCTACTTCTTTTCTTTTGATAAAAAACACAAATAAAGCAAGCTAATTGAGCACTTACGCAACTCGAGAGTATATAAACATTTAAAGTCTGCCACTAAGCTTAGTATAGATCCCAACATGAGAAATACAAATTCATTTTCACTCAGTAAACAGTAAACAGACAGAAGTAAACACACAGAAGTAAGTTCTAAACAATGGTGGTATGTTGTACTAAAAAAATTCAAAAAAGAAAATTGTAGCAAAAGTAGTTATTGTACTTTTTAGATGTCAATACTGCAAGTTTGGATTAGATTTTTTTTTTTTTTTTTTTTTTTGGAAATGTTTGTGCACATACAAGAGGTGCTACAAGCAATTTCCTAAATACTACACAAAGGACAAAAAATAAACTCTGGTTAGTAAGGCAATGAAGTAATAAAGAATAGATAAAGTTCACACACCTTGATCTGCAACAAGCCAACGACATGAATTATCAGCAAAAAGTGCAATCTTCTCATCCGGTCTTATTCCAATAGCTCTCAAGCCTTCAGCAAAGTCCAATATTGCGTCCTTCAACTGAAAGTTTGATATGACACAAGGTATAAGAAAGATATGGAGTGAATACCACAGAACGGAAAATCATTGGATGAATTTCTTATAAAATTCAACATTGAAACAAAAAGCATTAAACATGAACAGCGAGCTCATACAATGTTAAAATAATTCGGAATAGATTTACAGTTTTGCACTCCATCCACACATCTTAGATTAACGTACAATATTCTATTTGAAATCATACTGTGCAGCATATAACATCAACATGGTTACAACATACAATTCAACAATCAAAGATCCAAATGATCGCATTCATATTCTGTAAACGTTATGTGATAGTTTAAGAGCACAAAGTCTTAAATAATTGTCGAATATTCAAGGGTTTTAGAGCATATGACAACCATGATAAGATAGGAAGACATCAAGAGCTTCTGAAAACATTTTCAGTATACCTGTTTATAAGTCATAGTGGAAGGAGGATCATGATATGGATCTACTACAGCTACTTTATCACCATACTTCTCGGCAGAAGATCTCCAAATGTCAGGAACCGCCTTCCACTCATCCGTGGCCACAGCACCATTCCCAAAAAGTAAAGAGCTTTCTAGAAAAGGGGAGTACCTTCTTATCTGCACTATCTCGGTCTACATGGAAAAGTTTGTGGTTGGAAGAAAACAGCAAGAATATATTATCCACAATATGACATTGACATTCATACACGAACAGAACAGCGCAGGCCATCATGGTTGTTTACCACACAAAGAGTGATACTGTCTACTGATAATCACATGATTGAACCATAACAAAGAGAAGGTGATTCTTCCCCCCTCCTCCAAATAAAAGAAAAGGATCAGGGCTATTTGTATATGCAATTTTTCAATCAAAATCAAAATCTCCATACTTACCGCACAGAAAAACATACACACACATATATATATACCAAATTACATTCAATTCGAGGCTCAGTAGTTCTTCCCTAAATAAATTAGTATGACATTACAAACAAAAAAAAAAAAAAAATCCATCAACAGGGTATGACAAGTCAACCAGCGCAGTCCAAAGCCNGCTATTTGTCTCCAATCTTGGAGCTTAGAACAACAGCGAAGAGAAGAACCAAATAGTTACCTTGGAATCAGATTGACAGAAGACACGAAAACGACACCGTGCTGAAACTTTGATCCTAGCGGAGGTGTAGGGAGCATAGAAGAGAGGAAGCGCGTGGGCGGAGTAGAAAGAAGAAGAAGAAGAAGAAGAGAAAGCGGACGCAGCAAGAGCATAGTTGGAGGAGCTTATTGGAATTGCCGACATTTGATTTGGCAGAAGAGAGAGCGAAACGAAGAAATGCAGATGAAGAAGCACGTTGCATTTAAGGAGCGTCGAAGAGTGCTAGAATGAACCAGGAACTTATTTTAACTTACAGACAGAGACAGATAAGCTGAGCGTTGAGAAATAAGAAATGGCTTTGTCTTGTACCTGTTGCGCACTAGAACTTTTCAATCAATCTTGGGTAACTTAAAAAGAATTTTTTCTAGATACCCAAAAAAAAAAAAATTGTGAATCTCATAAAATTTATTAAAAATATATTTAAATATCTGTAAAATTTATTATCTTTTTATATATGTGTCTAAGAATTATTCTTAAGCATCTACGGACTACATACTAAAAACATCTCTATACACATGTCATATATCATAAAAACATAAAATAATAATCTGATAATGTTGACATCGTGAAATTCTACATTCTAATTTTTTTTTCTTAAGAATAATCACCTGATGTGATCACCTGATGTGATTAGTAATTTCAAAATTATTATTTTTTTCATCCACTAATAACAGTTTTTTTTTTAGCAAAAGCAATTTATTCACAAATATTTATCATTTTAAGATTTGCAGCATTCAAGGCGGAGAAAGGGGACCCAAGGGGCCACGGTCCGCGCAAATTTTTGGTTCAAGTTACAAACCACATAAAGAGTCAACATTTTGCTGTGCTAGTTTTACAATGCTATTGCTATAAACTCGATCACGTAGTGGCAGACTTAGTAGTGCTTTCATTTGTAAGCCTCAATATCTATAATAAAAATACTACTTTTAAGCCTTAAAAATACTATTTGTAAGCCACGCAGAAATATTCGGTTACAATATTTATTTTTCTGTTTTGTAGTAATACTACACTTACATATACACATGCACGTACACGCAAAAGTATTCACTGATAATGTTTGTTTCTTTGGTATATAATATTTGTTTCTCCATTTTACAAAGCACGCACACGCAAAAATGTTTCTCCATTTTTTAGGTGTATATATAGCGAGATTGTATCTATAATGTCGTAGACATAGTTAACTATCATAATTTGCTTTATAAAAATTTATGTTATTTATACACCTCAAAAACAGTCACATAACAATCACCCAATCATATAAACAAACATTACAAAATAAATAAACAAACAGTACACAACAGAGAAACAAATATTGTCACTGAACATTTTTTATGTGTTTATGCACGTGTGAGTTTAATATTGCTACAAAACAGAGAAACAAACATTGTCACCAAATATATTTGCATGCCTGTGAACACACATATTTAATATTATTTGTTTTCTGTATTTGATAATGCATGTTTCTCTATTTTATAATGTTTGTTCTGTTTGAGTGGCCGTTAGGTTGCTATTTTAATATGTACAAATACTATTTTTGTAAAAAAAAATCATATGATTGTTATAAAATATTATTGGAAGGCGGATGCCTTTATCCTAATTTGGTTGGTATCCAATTAGATTTGATGTAATATGACAGAGATTTGATATAATATTATGTACCTCACTCTTAGTCTATAAATAGTCATCTGGTGCCCATTGTATCACAGATAAATAAAGGTTAGCAAGGTTACTTGCTGTGCAAGTCACCATAGCTAGTTGTCAGTTTACAAAATTAGTTATGGATTAGTTATTCCTTGTAACACACATATAGATAGAAGACTGGTTCACTAAATGAACCACCACTCAACGGATGAAAATTCAGTTTCACACCATTCCCTCTCTTCTGCACTTTCTGTTGCTTTCTTCCTTTAGTTCTGCTACTTGGTTTCTTTGCTGAAATCCCATGGTTGCTGGCTATAGAAATCTATTTCAACCCTCCCCCCCCCCAAATCTTCTAATGTCACCTGACCACCAAAAACTGCTGGCGATTGAGACAACTGCCATCGATGACATCAATAGCGCAGGGGAGGCAAGATCCAAGAGCAGTGTTGGAGTGACCCAAGAGCAGGATTGGTGTCACGTTCCAACTTAGGATGTAACACCCTAGGTTAGTCTGCTAGGTTGTTATCTGCTGAGTGGGAATACTAATAGTCCCTACTTTACTTCGGAAAATAATTAAGTTAGCTGAAAGTAAGGACCCATTTTTAAAACTTTTCTGTTTGTTACTTTACTTGCAAAATATGAGCCGCGCGTGAATCAAGCATATAATACAAACGATAGAGCGAATGGCTTACAACTGATATTCATACATGAATATTTACATAAGCAAACGTGGTCCATCACAAATATTTACATCGACGTAGTCTAACATAATAAGTTACATATACGAGCCAGATACATTAAACTACATATCAAAATACATCTCAAAAAGAGTAGTCTTCTACTCATCCGTCCTCATACCATCACTGCTCCTCATGCAGCTCCTCATAGGGCTCCTCTTGGCTCTCATGATCTTCGCCTGCTCCTGGAAGCATAAGCGAGTGGGGGTGAGAACGGTGGTTCTCAGTGGTTGACTATGGATAGTGGGGATTTGGTTACTCAATTATGCTTCCGGCCGTCCAGGAGATCTGTTCGTGCATCTAGACATCCTACCAGTTATTTCTTGCCTAAGTTCCTGGGCGGCTTTATCTAGTTACCAGGTGACAGGGGATCTAATCTTTCTTACTAAGTTCTCGTGCTTATTATTAACCAGACTCTTGGTGCAACTGTGACCGTCTCGTACGTGTCTCACGGACGGTTGACTCAACATGTATTCATAATCATATATAATCATACAACTTATACAATTAGCACATAAATGTAATGCATGAGGGAATAGGGGTTTCTCTTACGCGCCTGTGGCCGCGTCCTTCTTCGCTGCTTGGTTGCCATCGCTCCCATGTAGACTGGGGGATCATCATCCATTCTCCAACTACGACGTGTAGTAACACTAGGAGTAAGGCCCATATACGTCCGAACTTCGTGGACGACTTGCTCACTTACGTCCGAACTTCGTGGACGGCGCCCGAACTTCGTGGACGACTTAATCATCTGCATCCGAACTTCGTGGATGACTTTAAGGCCTGGGTCCAAACTTCGTAGACCAAATCTCTCTCTCTCTCTCTCTCTCTCTCTCTCTCTCTCTCTCTTATGTCCGAACTTCGTGGACATCTTACCTGTCTTTTCAATGTCATGACATAAAAGCTCAAGCGCTCCTTTCTTTCTTTTCTCTCGTCCGGGTGGAAACCCGCGTTCAGATCATTCTCTGCGCAACATAATCATAACCCAGTCCGTCTCGCACGGCCGGGGAGGGGCTTGTCAAGTATGACGCGCCAAGAGAGGGATTCCTAGTACATAACTATGTCATAACTTTGGGCTACTCCGACCCTCTGTGGTCGGGCCCATCTTTAAACTTAACTGTTTTACCTGATTTAAATTACCATCTTTGCACATTAGTTCATTTACTTCTAGTGATCTATGGTTGCCCTAAGTCCTGTAGCAACGCTACCTCATGATGCATGTTATCATAAATACTACACATAAACTCTACCATTAAGTACTTGTTGGAATAGAGGGGACCTAGAAAAACCCCTCTAAGGGACCGCTCAACTACCCCAGGGAACCTCCGCGGAACCTACCTAGGAACTCTCCGGGGAATTACTCTGCAACTCCAGGGAACCCCCGCGGAACCCACTCAGCAACCCTCAAAGGAACCACTCGACCACTCAAGGGAACCTCCGCGGAACCCACTCAGCACCAGTCCAGGCGCCGCTCAATAACTCTCTACAGACTCCTCTCAGTCACTCTCCGCGGTACCACTCAGCACCAGTCCCGGCGCCGCTCAACAACTTCAGACTTATCTCAATCACTCTCCGTGAAACCACTCAGCAACAGACCAGGCGTCGCTCAACAACTTCAGACTTCTCTCAGTCACTCTCCGCGGAACCACTCAGCACCAGTCCAGGCGCCGATCAACAACTCTCTACAGACTCCTCTCAGTCACTCCCCGCGGAACCACTCAGCATCAGTCCAGGTGCCGATCAATAACTCTCTACTTCTCTCAGTCACTCTCCGCGGAACCACTCAACACCACTCCTGGTGCCCTTTCAGCACTCCTCACGTAACCTTCTCAGCAACTACAGGGATCCTCCGCGGAACCCGCTCGGCGCTTACCTCCTTGCTTATTTTCTCTCATGTCCTCACACTCATCTCAACACACCCCGTAACCCAGCGATACACAGCAACAACAAGAGCATTCATGAATCATAAAACACGTGAAATACAACCAACAGGTAACAGAATGTTTATTCTCAACAAATCTTTAACAACACATGCAAGATTATTTCACGCGTAAAACGCATACCAGGTGCATTATATCACATACTCAAAATAACCATAAATAGATCACCAAGGAGGTGATTTATGCATAGTTACCCACCTGTAGGAAAAACCTGGTGGTGGTGAGGGAAGTTTGGAGTAAGTCCTACAAGCCTTGTTGTTTCCCAAAGCTTGAGCTCCTCCTTTCTCCAAGATGAAGACCTTTGAGCAAGGTGGAGGATGATGAGGTTGTTCCTCTTGATTTTTGGGTGGAAGAAAATGAAACTAAGATGAGGATACTTAAGGGCTGTGGTTCGACTTTGTGGAAGGTGGAAGGAGATGGAAAAGTGCTTGATCTCTTGAAGGTTTGGTGGTGTTCTTGGAAGTGTGGCTTAGTGTGTTGTTATGGAGAATGTGAGAAATGAGCTCTTGCTTAGAGTTTTAGGGCAAGAAAGTCTCATTCTGGGGCTGATGGTGAGGTAAATGAATTGCATTTTAGGATTTAGTAAAATGTGATGAATAGTAGAAGGCATGGGCATAGGTATGACTAGTGATGGGATTTGGTTTAGTGTGTAAGACAAGTAATGTTATGGGAATTTGGAAGCATGATTTTGGGGATTATTTTTGGATAAAAATCTCCTCTCCTAGCCATGCAGCCCTCTCCCTCAACTGCTGAAATTTCATTTTCTCCCGGTTCTAGTTCGCTCGTGTTTTAACACTCGCAGTGTCGGTATGCCGCGCACGGTCGACTGAAAAATATTCCGTTTATATCGTCGCGATCCTCTAATTCCCCCTACCTAAGGGTATCTATATTTAAGGGTGTCTGTGATTTTTTCTCCGGGAGATTATTTTCACGGACACCTTTTTCGCGTCAGAAAATTTCATCGGCGAACAGCGGCCGTTCGGTTGTCGGCCGAACTTCCTATCGCGACACGTCTTATTTCCTAAGGATATTCTACTTAATAATTTCCCCATCTTAATTCTCTAATCATGATAAAATTAATTTACTAATTATGTTTTACGATTATTTTTCTAAGGAAAAATCGAGATGTTACATAGGACGTAACCGCACGTAGGGATATTGCCCTACGAAAGCACTAACGTGGCATACAACATGTAATAAATGCAATAAGAACTGAATAAATGCTAACTAGTTCATTAATGATCAACAAGAAAATGTTTACAATTATTCTGAACTAAAATAATAATAATAAAAGTCTACATAATAGAAATACTAAGGTTTGGATAAACTCATGTAACTAAGGATCCTGCCCTAGTATGTCTGAAGCATGCAACACTGAACGGTAGGTCTCCACTCGAGTGGAGCTTACCACAGAAACTAGAGTTCTCGTCCTACGGTATGAGGGGACCGTCCTCACTAGCCTCAATTGAATTTGAAAATGGTTTGGCAGAGGGGTGAGTTGTCAACTCAATGGTGGATACTTCGGTATCACACACATAGCAAGTATTACAGACAATTTCACGGCATATGCATACATACATATATGTAATTGAATAAGTATAATAACAAACATATTACATAACTACATACACTGAATGGTTTAATGAACTGTACATATACTAAACAAACTGCATATACTGAAATAAATTGATTAAACTGGATAACTGGATAACTGCTAGATAAACTGAACTGATAACTGAAAATTGTACATATGCCCATGTCCTTGGCAGAGGGACATGATTCAAGGGAGTCGCAACTTGACCTTACTTCATTAAGAATAATTCTGGGTGGTTTCGGTACTCACGCAACCCGGATACTTATGAGGATACGCATACCCTAATCTGAGGAGTCTTACGCTGAGGGTCTGATAAGGCACGCGTACCATAACTATGGAGCCTAACACTCATAAACTGGCAGGGGCACGCTTGTTGTAACTGGTGGGTCTAGTTTATGAGTTCATAAGACCTCATACTATTCTAGGTTATTTGTTCTGGTATCTACTATTTGTGAAGTCTTTTTATGGGGAGTGTTTTGATTACCCAAGTTGTTAAGGCCTTAAACTACTGATTATGACAAATGTGTCCTAGTTAACTAATCTTTGGTTACTATTCCGGCTTGAGGGGTAAGGTCCCATACTTAGGACAGGATTCTCAGGTAAGAGAGGTGCGTCACATCAAACATCTTAAGTACCAAGTCTTACCTTAGACAAAACATGCCCCTCGTTAGGGTCCATGCCTAAGTCAGAGTCTTTATTATTAAGTTTTACGTATAAACCTAGCTTAGCATCTCTAAGGATAAGGTACCTAGGGGTTTAGGTCTTTGTCTTAACATAACATGGCATAGTATATAACATAACATAACATACTGTAACATGGCATGTAACATCGCATGGAATAGTTTGGCATACATAACAATTACTGATCATGCATGTATTTGGCTAGCATGTTATAACAAAATAAATTATCTAATAAATCCCTAACATGTCATGGCACAACTGACTCGATTGGTAGAACACCGAAGTGGGACCACCGACGCATCGGGACAGCCACTCACCTGGAAAGTCGCGGAAAGGAGGAATGCTGGCACTGGGAGTTCTTAACTTTGTGGCGTTGGCGCCTAAAAAGCCAACCAAAACCCCTATAAGAAACCCATACCTCGAAACTTTAAACTAATAGACATCGCGGTAGTGATTCTGTCATTGCTACAGCGCTCTGGCATCGTCACAGCATCCTGTGGACCATCGTGGGCCACCACCAACATGGCTGCGGAGCCAGGGCCTACTAGCCTAGACCATCCTAAAGAAAGAATGGCTACCTACCAAGGGAGAAAGAAGTGAGTAGAACTCTTCTAATAGGGAACAAGGAGTCTAAACTCTGAATGGGTTAGAATAGGGGGAGGAGAACTCTATATATAGGCAAGAGAGTGGTCAACGGACGGGCCAGGCCTAAGAAAATGCGCCCAAAGCAAAAAAAAAACGTGGAGTTGACACGGCACATGTCTTACACGAGACATAATCTATGATGCTTCTCACGAGAGATGCTTGCAACGTCTTGCGCGAGACGTTGCCTACTCCTTTTCATTTTTTTAAGGGTTGTCACAATTGGCGAGACCCAAAAGCATATCTCTTCTTTGACGACTTCGAGGTCATCCTCTCTAGCAATTCCGTCAGGGATCTCTCTTTTACTTGGTCATGAATCTCTCTAGTTAGTGATCTCACATTTCCCTTCACATAATTCTGCAATGCCACATGTCAATTTTGTGTGGACATGTGGCCTACCATGAGGCCAAGTTAACTGTCACGTTACACTACAACAAAAAAGCCTATTACCGTCTCAAAATTACCGTCGGACACGACCCGACGGTATTACCGTCGGAAAAAACGGAAATTCCGACGGTAACCGACCGACGTGAGGACAAGGGGTCGACTTACCGGTGGATCGGCTCACCGACGCAAATACCGACGGTAAAGTCTTCGCGGGTAATGGCGGGAATGGTGTTTTCGGCGGTTGTAACCGACGGAAACTAAGACCAGTAAAATGATGGCACGTGCTACAATTACCGTCGGATTAGTCCGACGATAATTCGTCCGTAATTTAGCGGCGGTTACACACGACGGAAATGGGAGCGGTGCCATTTTAGCGTCGGTCAGGAGCGACGGTAAGTGCATCAATATTTACCGTCGGGTGTAACCGACGGTAATGGGCTAAGAATTCAAATACGCGCGGTAGCGGCGGTTACAAACGACGAAAACGCTAACGGTGCTATTTTTAGCGTCGGTTAATAGCGACGGTAACTGCATCGATATTGTCA
>QANU01008261.1:0-24181 GCA_003254905.1 Nissolia schottii
TAACAACCTAGTGAGCATTGCGTACTACTCGAGGGTATGCAGTTAGCTAGGGTGTTACAGCTTTTATATAGTAAATGTTATATATTCAGTTAAATTCTCTTCCTTCTCTCAAGAAATACCTTTATATATATATATATAAGTTTCTTTACTTTAGAATATTATTATATTAAGAAATTAAGTTATTAACAAAAATAATACTTTGTTATGATTATTTTTGAAAAATTAAAAATTACATATTTTATTTTATTTTATTATAATATTTTTTTATGATAAAAAAATACACAGGCAGGTATATATGACATTTTATCAACAAAAAATAAAAAAAAATGGCAGCAAAACTCTCTCACATTATTCAGATGAGATGAGAGTGTGAGTGTGGGAGAGTCCTAGGGGCTCTTTACATTAGGATTTCTTTAAAAAGAAAAATTAAATAATAAAATTATATTAATAAATATGATTGCATAAAATGTTGTAAAAAATAATACTAGTCTAGTGGATAAGGAATTGACAAATATCACACATTCACTCATTTAGGTGAATTGACTGAATGTTAGCAACCTGCTCCTTAATTTTTCACTTAACCAGAGTGATCTTATTAACTACTAGTCTCCTGTCATCATAAATGCATTTTATAAACTAAATTTTAAATTTTGTAAGAAACTTGAGTTTACTCTTGTGTAAAAATTAAAAATTTTAAACTATAATTTTGCAAAAAATAGCGATATAATCTATACAACATTAGCAAGAAATGCTGATTTTTTTATATACTAATTTATTATGTTATGGATGTCACAACAATATTACTAATGTTAGGATATTTACTTTATAATAGTTATAGATTAATTTGTAATGGTTCTTATAAATATATCTATTTATTGTTCGCCTATAAATAGGTTATCATTCATTATAAAGTTATATTCTTAACCTATTCACTAATATAATTTCTAGTTATCTTTTCTCTGATTATTTCATTGGTTATTTTCTGCGTTCATCATGCCATAGACAGCATCTGAGTTCAAAGAACTCATTCTATTGTCTTCTTCCGCTTCGTACATAATTTTTCAAGCATGATCATGCTCGTCACACAGAGACAAGGTAGCCTCTAAATTGTACATTGCTATCTCGGTTTTGTTGCCTTCCCGAGCCTCCATTTCTCCACTGCCACCATCCAATGAACTCTCCTCGTGGTACCACTCTATCCCCGTCCTCGTCAAGGCCCTGCTCCTATGCCATAGTCGTCAATGTCACCAACAATTACACTGACTTTGTTTGCTGTGTCACCTTCTGACAGCTGCGACACCTCAGATCTATGAGCTCGATCATCTGTCAGCTTGTAGCGCTACCTCTTCACCATCCCGTAGTTTCGTGGTCATCTTTGCAAGTCCCCTGCTCCGTCTAACCACCACAATCGCAACTCAAAATGTTGTGCATCCACAATGAAGCTACCTTGATTCCACCGGGAAGCCATCATGTAGCTGTCATGCGTAGCTCAATCCCCACATGTTATCTCTGTTTCATTTTCCTAAATTAATGTTTCTACAGGTTTCAATTCAATTGAAATGCTTATGTCTTTTCTAGGGATTTCAATATTTGGGACCTATGTTTGTTTCGGCTTCCTCATTCTTTTTTTAAGTTAGATTTTTTTTTTTTTGTCTTCATGGTTATTTATTTTCAGGCTAAAACTTCAAAAAAAAATAAAATCATCTGAAGAAGATTGTTGTCGTTGCAGGTTTTTCCTTGCCCTGACTGTTTCGTTGTTGGGTTCGTCTGGCCCAGACTATTGTCTTTGCTGATTTTCCCAACTCATATCAGCTAGTTGCCTTTGTTGGTTTCTCTTGAAGGAGTAGTATAGAAAGCATTGCTGCAATCATTTCTCGAAGGATAAAATTCCCCCAAGGATCAAGAGTCTTGATGACGAGGAAGAGGACATTTAATCAGCAGAGTACATGCAATAGGAAGAACAAGATCATCATCACCTTGCTAATTTGTTTCTTGCCTCTGCTGATTCTGTGTTTGTCAATCGATTGTTTTGTTGTCAATTCGTACATCAAATTTGGGAAAAATTCAAAACTACTTCATAGCACACACTCGTGCACGAGTTTTCCTGTTGAAGACTCAACTCAAATCTCTGAAGGAGGAAGTAGTTGCTCTAGCATATCTCCTCAAGATCAAGAAACTCACTGATTCTCTTGCCAACATAGTTTCGCCGTTGGCAAATAGTGAACACATCAAGGTAATGTTAGATGGTCTATGGAAGGAATATGCTTCATTTATCACATTGATCACCTCAAGAGTATATCCATATACCATGGATGATATTGAATCTCTCTTGATGGCTCAAGATGGGATGATTGAACGGTTCAAGAAATTGTCAAATCTGAAATTGATTCAAGCTTCTCTACCAAAAGGAAAATGGTATCAGTAAGAAAACAATGGTGAAAGGTTTGGTAGTGGCAAAAGAGGAAGAGAAGGTTATAGTGGAAGGTCTCGCTCGAGCAACAATGGTCGCACTCAGTATCTGCTTTGTGGTGGCCATGAGCACTTGGCTTAGCAGTGCTTCTATAACTTTGAATAAAACCTTCCAAATCTAGTGAAGAATCAACAACAACAACCCCCTCCTCTCTCTCTCAATCTTTCCACAATCCTTGTGATCTACAAGCATAATTGGGTACTCCAACAACACTCACTAATTCAGCTTCACACCACATCACCTATGAGGAGGATAACTTGCGTCATACTCTAATTATGGAGGCTCAAATCAGTAGGCAAAGGACAAGGTAAGTGCATCAAACACTTTGGGCATTATGTTATTTTATCAAGTCATTTCAATACATATTTCCATTTTCATGATCTATTACATGTACCTAGAATAAAGAAAAATTTATTGAGGGTGTCAAAGTTTGCAAAGGACAATAAAGTGTTTTTTGAGTTTCATCCTGATTTTTGTCTTGTGAAATCACTTTCTCAAAGGAACAATTAAAGAGGGCTTATACACTTTTGATAGTGTTGCTATGGATAGAGTCTCACATTTTGTTGTTGATAGAGTCTCATCTATTTTTGCAAATTTTGTAGTTCTTAGCACTAATTGTACCAAAATTAGTTCTGATTTTCATGTTTGGCACTAGAGGTTAGTGCATGTATCCGATAAAGTGTTCAAGTCTGTGTTGAATCTTTGTCATATACATTGTTGAATGGATAAATTATATTTTGCTTTCCAATCTTGTTGTATGAGTAGAATTCATCAGTTGCCTCATCCTATATCTGATCATGTATATGATTCCCCATTACAACTAGTGTATTAAGATATATGGGGTCCTGCCCTTATAAATTCAACATGTAATCATAGTTACTATATCTCCTTTATTGATGCATACTCTAGGTATACATGTATTTTTCTTCTTACCAACAAATCCCAAGCATACCCTTCCTTCTTACAGGTCAAAGTTTTTATTTAACTCCAAACTGGATCCAAAATGAAATTCATTCAAATTGATAGAGAGATTATTTTTCCACTCATTTTGTTACTTACCTTAGGGAGAATGGCATTTCCCATTGACTTTCCTATCCTTACAACCATCAACAAAATGGCTATGCTGAAAGGAAGCATAGGCACATAAAAGAAATGGGCCTAGCTCTCCTAGCAAATGCATCCCAACCCCTTACTTTTTGGCCCAATGCCTATACTTCAGTTGGTTACTTGATTAATCATTTCCCTTCTCCAAATACACAAAACCTATCCCCTCATAATTTGTTGTTCAATCAAGATCCAGATTACAGTCATTTATGAAAATTTTTGGTTGTGCTTCTTTTCCAAACACTAGACCTTTTAATGCACATAAGTTGGACTTCAAGTCCACTACCTGTATTATATTTATAATTCCACTGCAAGTGGCTATGTTGTCCCTCGTTCCAATTCACCTACAAGTTATGCTATGCCAACCAACATCCCTGGTACAAACTTGCCAACCCTTGTTGATGCTTCCTCGGATACTCAATCGGTCCCAACAGATCCTCAGCCATGAAATAATGATGTCACCTTCCATCCTATGCAAACAAGGTCCAAATCAAGGATCTTTAAGCCTTAAGACCTATGCTACTATTATTATGACAAGACCTGACTTAACACAAATTGAACCAAGTAAGCATTCAAGTCCCTTCACTAGAAAAAGGCCATGATGAATTGTATCAAGCAATGCTGAAGAGTAATACTTAGTCTCTTGTCTATTTTCCTAGTGATAGGACTCCTATTGGTTGTCGTTGAGTCTTTAAAGTGAAGAGGAATCCTTATGGTAATGTGCAAAAATATAAAGCACGTCTAGTTGCTAAGGGCTTTCATCAACAGGAGGGAATTTAATTTGTAGAGATATTTAGCCCAGTAGTTAAGCCACCTACTATGAGACTTGTTCTCTCTCTCTCTCTCTCTCTCTCTCTCTCTCTCACGGGCGCTCTCAAGCGGTTGGAAGATTTGGCAGTTTGACTTTAACAATGCATTTTTGAATGGGGATCTTGTAGAAGAAGTTTTTATGGCTCAACCTGAGGGATACCAATCAGGTAACTCTAATCAATTGTGTAGATTGCACAAAGCACTGTATGGACTTAAACAAATACCCCGATTTTGGTAAACTAAACTCAAGAGCACTCTGCAGTAGTTTGGCCTTACCTCAGCAAAGAGTGATAGCTCTCTCTTCACCAAGTTTGATGGCTCTTCCATTACCTATATCCTTGTATATGTTGATCACTTTCTCATCTTTGGAGATAACTCCCAAGTTGTTTCCCACCTCATAAGCATCCTCAATAATGTGTTTGCTCTTATGTACTTAGGGGAAATGAATTATTTCTTTGTAATTCAAGAAATTTGAACCAAGAATAGAGAAATTACTCTCACTCAGACCAAGTACATACAGGATCTGCTTAAAAAAGCTAACATGGATGGAGCAAAATTCATGCCTACCCCATATGGTTAGTGGAAAAAAACTCGCAGTCTTGCTTCTTTTTTTTATTTTATCCAAGCCTCTATAGATCTATAGTTGGTGGATTGCAATACGCCAATGTCACAAGCCCTGATATCTCTTATGTAGTTAATAAGGTGAGTCAATTTATGCACAGCCAAGGGAGTCTCACTGGAAGGCATTTGATAGTTTCATTTTATTTAAAATTTGTTTAAGTATAAATAGTAAATATTTGTATTTATTGTAATTAGTATAAAATTAAAATATGGGAATGAGAGCTCAACAAGAGCGTTGAGGGTGTTAAAATTCAAGATCGAACATATAATTTGGTAGTTTCTGTCCTATAATGAATATACAAGACATACCTTCATCCTTAATCCAGCCCTCAAAATTGTTGGAAGACAAGTTGAGGTAGACCAGCTCTTCAAATGGACGAAGCAAAGAAACGTTGAACATCAAATCTTGTTCCCCATACTCCCCTGTTAAGGTCCAGAGCTCTAGCCCTGTCACGTGCCCTGTTGTTGAACATCCAAAGACTCGTGCCCAAGCGCAACAATTGCTGCCTCTATCGTCAACCCATGATCGTAGTTCACCCTCTGCAACCTCCCTATCCAGAGCTACGAAATAGGCTTTGATCTGAAGCAAGCCTATTCTCTCTGTCTCTATGCACCCATTACATGCTTTCATTTGCAGCACTGCAACAATATACAAAAGCCCACTTACAACCAAAGACATCCTCATCTTCCTCCCTACCTTCCAAGGTTGTGTAAATAACAACTTCTTATTTGTGTGGCCTACAACAAATTGGGAAGACTTTGAAACTTCGAATTTTCCTGTGAATTTTTTACAAATTGGCCTTCTTTGAAACTTCGAATTTTCCTGTGAATTTTCAACAAATTGGCCTGACTCATCTTCTCAGATATTTCTAAACAGAAGTTAATGATAAATGCTACCAATAATAATTATAGGACATGATAAATGGTACCAATGAATCAATAATTCTATTTTCACACCAAAATATCTAAACACTATAAACACCACAATATTGATATTTAGTAGAGATCACAATATATGATAAAAATTTCAATCATTTCTAATTTTTTTTTCTCTATCAAATCACAAAATTTTACATTGTGTTATATATATATATATATAAAAGAATAAAGAATTCAACTAATAGAAATTTGAGTCGTTATCAAATTACAGTAGATAATTAACTATTTAACTAATTACTCCCTTCGTAATATTAGGTTAGTTAATTTCACCTTTTTAAGTTCATTCATAATTTAATATATCTAAATTATGTACTAACATTGTGAAACAGAGAAATTATTATAATAGGCGACCCACCACAAAATTTGATTATCGGACAAGTAATGCATAGAAATAAAGTAACAACTAGCGTATGATCGATGTTCTTTTGTGTTTATAAAATGCTCTATTTGTTAGGTAATAGAGCTATAAATATTTTTTTTAGATGAATAATTATTTTTTTAAATGAATTAATGAATTTCATTTAAAGAATGACTTGATTCCAAGGAAGGCAAGGAAAAAAAAAACATTCACGCAACTATAGTTGCTGACTCATGTTCTCAGATATTTTTAAATAGAAGTTAATGATAAATGGTACCAATAATATAATTGGATATGATAAATGGTACCAATAAATCAATAATTCTATTTTCACACCAAAATATCTAAATATTCTAAACACCACGACATTCATATTTAGTAGAAACCATAATATACAATAAAAATTTCAATCATTTCTAACTTTTTTTCCTCTATCAAATCACACTCTTTCTCTTGCTCTCCATTTCAAAAACATGTGAGCATTAACATAATAGAAATAGATAGCAGCGTAATAATCATAGACATCAACACTGCTAGAATATTTATTTGAATAAAATAATATCAATATTATATCTTTGTTTGATTCAGACTGATTTAGTTTAATATTTAAATTGATTTTATATTTATATTTATATTTTTGATTATGTTCCTAACCTATAAATAGGATTTATTTCATTTTGATACGACATTCACTAATATAAAAATCTTTATTGTTTATTCTTCTCTACCTTTTGCTATTTCCTCTGCAATATTTTCTTGATTCTATCATTAAATCTCACAAACACAATGAAAATAGACATTAGCATAAAAAAAATATGTATCAACATTTATTTTTTAAAATAATTTTTTTATAAACGTTAATATACATTTATGAAGTATTGATTCCTGTTTTCATTATGTTGATATTTATGATTATTACGTCAATGCTTATTTTTATTATGTTAATATCTACATGGTAAATGAGCTTTAATGAAGAAATCAGAGAGAAATGGGAGTAACAGAATTCTCGTTACTTGCAGAAATGAATGAATGGCTTCGTTAATGTGCACAGGGGCATTGTACAACTTATATACAAAGATGATGGAACATCGTGTGCCTATTACTAATGAAAGCACAATAAACTCCCTTATGCTAGGTAGTTACAACAGAATTGCGAATGGAAATGAATGAGCACGTGCTGATAATAGCATCAGCAGTGAGGCAAGCCAAACCAATGCTATAGTCTCAATACCCCCCGCAAGCCGGAGATGGTTGATATATATTCAATCATCCCAAGCTTGGATACTAGTCGTGCAAACACACAAAGGGGCAGAGCTTTGGTTAGAATGTCTGCACATTGCTCATGTTAAGATTAATAATATTAAATTTAGATTTGATTATAATTTATTTTTGGCCGTTGTGTTTTGGCCGTTGAGTCCTCAGCCTATAAATAGGCTAACCTTCTATTGTAAATTTAATCTCTGATATATAGAATCATGTTATCTTCTAACAGCTCAGATGAGGAGACTGGCAGCAACAGCATGAGACTCGCTTGGAAACGCTCACGCACAACATGACAATCTATGTCCAAGTGCTTGGTGCGCTCATGGAAGACGGGGTTGGCTGCAATGTGAAGCGCGCTTTGATTGCCACAGTATAAGACAACAGGGGACTGAAGAGTGCATTGGAGATCAGATAGGAGAAATGTGAGCCATTGAAGCTTGCATGTAGCACTAGCCAGGGCACGATATTCAACCTCTAAAGATGATCATGACACAGTTGTCTGTTTCTTAGCCTTCCATGAGACCAATGAGTCACCTATAAAGAAACAATACCTTGAAATAGACTTCCTGATGTCCAAGCAGCCACCCCAATCCGCACGCTATACCCAACCAAGTCAAGGGATGAAGCACGAAGGAAGAACAGACCACGACCTGGGGCCCCTTTGAGGTAACACAGGATGCGCATAGCAGCTCTGTGGTGCGTTTGTGTAGGTGCAGCAAGGAATTGGCTAAGTTACTGGCAGGCAAAAGCAATGTCAGGCCGCGTTGAGGTGAGGTAAAGCAAACGCCCAACTAGTCTCTTATAGCCAGCAATGTCATCAAAAGGCTTCCCCGCATCCTGAAATAGCTTTACTGCAACATCAAGTGGAGTAAAGGATGGTTTAGAGTTTATGGCTCTTGTGTCCTGGAGAAGGTTTGTGCAGTACTTTCGCTGACACAGGGATATGCCCTTTGGTGAGTGAGCCACCTTAAGCCCAAAGAAATACCTCAACTCCCCAAGGTCCTGAATTTGTGGTCAGGATGCCCTCAATACGATGAAACTCGGTTAAGGAGCGACCTACAAGGATGATGTCATCCACATACACGAGCAAGGCTGTGAAGTATGTTGAGTCCTGCTTAGTAAACAAAGTGTAATCAAAACTAGATTGGGAGTAACCACAAGCTAGCAACACATGTGTGAGTTTCTCAAACCACTGGTGACTTGCTTGCTTGAGCCTGTAGAGGCTTTTGACAAGTTTGCACACTTTTCTTGCATTTGGACATGATTAACCAGGGGGAACAACCATGTATACCTCTTCCTTTAAATCACCATGCAAGAAGGCGTTGTTACTGTCTAATTGGTGCAGGTGCCATTGTTTGATTGCTGCCACTACTAAAAGAGTGCAAATTGTGGTCATCTTGGCCACGGGAGAAAAAGTGTCAAAATAGTCTATGCCCTCCACTCGGTTGTATCCTTTGGCTACTAGCCGTGCTTTATATCTCTCCACTGTGCCATCTGCTTTTCTTTTGATTTTATAGATCCATTTATTGCAATGGGAACATGACCACTAGGAAAATCAGTAAGTTCCCATGTGTTGTTCAGGGCCAATGCAGTGAGCTCGGCCTGCATTGCCTGTCTCCAACATTCATGTTTATTGGCCTCACTGAAATTCTTGGGCTCAACCTCAGTATCAACAGCAGACACGAAGGAATGCATAAGTGGAGATAAGGCATTGTAGGAGACATAATTAGATAAAGGATACTTACAGCTTGAGTGATTGAGAGGTACATCGTTGCTTGGCTGCATTACTTAGTTACCAAGGTAGTCTCGAAGGAAAGCTGGAGGTTTCTTCATTCTTGTTGAGGTTCTGTTATGCTGTGGTTGAGGCTATGAGGGTGCTAAGGTCTCAGGTTGTGTACCAAGTTGTGCTTCAAGATATGGAGGTAGAGTGTTAAATGATGGTAATACTGTTGGTGTGGGCATTGTAGGCTGTGGCTAATATGTGTGTGGGGTGCAGGATGGGTGCAGGATGTGTGCCCTGATACCATAATGAAGAAATAAGAGAGAAATGGGAGTAACAAAATTCTCGTTAATGAATGGCTTCGTTAATGGGCACAGGGGCAGTGTACAACTTATATACAAAGATGATGGAACATTGTGTGCCTATTACTAATGAAAGCACAATAAACTCCCTTATTCTAGGTAGTTACAACAGAATTGCGAATGGAAATGAATGAGCACGTGTTGATAATAGCATCAGTAGTGAGGCTAGCCAAACCAATGCTATAGTCTCAATAAGCTTGATGCTAGAGAGAGAAATGCATCAAGTTGATGTTGATGTCTATCTCTATTATATTTATGTCTATTTTTATTATGTTGATGCATAGTTTATTGTGTTGGTACACAGGAGAAAGAGTATGCTCTATGAAGGGAGACAATCCCACGTGATGGAGAGAGAATGTGACTTGATGGGAGAGAAAATGTGTTCAAAAAATTGAAAAATAAAGTGCACGAGTGTTGACACTAATGCGAAAATCAGAGAGAGATGTGAGCAATGTAGAAAAATGGAATAGCTTCGTTAATGAGCACAAGCGTGATGTGCAGGCTATATACAAGAGTGATGGAGCATGGTATGCCTATTAATAATGTGTGCACAGCAAGCTCTCTCATGCTAGGTAGTTACAGCGGAAATAACAGAATTACAAACGTGAGAGAGATAAGACGAGCACGCGACAAGCTCGTGCGCTGGTGCTATATACTCGATATCCCCTCGCAAGCTGGCGATGGGTGGTAAATGTCAGCCATCCCAAGCTTGGAGACGAGTCGTGCAAACACATGAAGTGGCAAGGCTTTGGTGAAGATGTCGGCACACTGCTCAGATGAGGAAATGGGCACAAGCCTCATTAGACCGCCTTGGAAGCGTTCACGCATAACATGCCAGTCGATGTCCAAGTGCTTGGTCCTCTCATAGAAGACGGGGTTGGCTACGATGTGGAGTGCGCTTTGATTGTCACAGTGCAAGACAGCAGGGGACTGAAGGGTGCTTCGGAGGTCAGAGAGGAGAAATGTGAGCCATTGAAGCTCGTAGGTAGCACCCACCAAGGCACGGTATTCAGCCTCCGAAGATGACCGCGACACGGTTGTTTGCTTCTTAGCCTTCAACGAAACCAACGAGGCACCTATAAAAAAATAGTAGCCCGAGATGGACCTTCTAGTATCCAAACAACCCCCCAATCCGCGTCGCTATAGCCAACCAAATCAAGAGATGAGGCACGAGGAAAGAACAACCCACGACCCGGTGCACCCTTGAGGTAACGCAGGATGCGCATAGCAGCTCTGTGGTGCGTTTGTGTTGGTGCAGCAGGAAATTGACTAAGCTGTTGAAATACAAAAACAATATCAGACCGTGTTGAGGTGAGGTAAGCAAACGCCCAACTAGCCTCCTATAGCCAGCAATGTCGTCAAAAGGTTTCCGTATATCCTGAAACAGTTTTACAGCAACATCAAGTGGAGTAGAGGAAGGCTTCGAGTTTATGGCACCCGTGTTCAGGAGGAGGTCTGTGCAATATTTGCGCTGGCACAGGGATATGCCCTTTGGTGAGTGGGCCACCTCAAGCCCAAGAAAATACTGTAGCTCCCTAAGGTCTTTGATCCTGAATTTGTGGTCCAGGATGCCTTTAATGCGATGGAACTCTGTTAAGGAGCTACCCGCAAGGATGATGTCGTCCATATAAACGAGAAGGGCCGTGAAGTGTGTTGAGTTTTGCTTAGTAAACAACATGTAATCAGAACTGGCCTGGGAGTAGCCACAAGCAAGGAGCACGTGTATGAGTTCGTCAAACCACTGGCGGCTTGCTTGTTTGAGCTCGTAGAGGCTTTTGATAAGCTTGCACACCTTTCCTGGATGTGGAGATGAAAAACCAAGAGGGATAACCATGTACACCGCTTCCTTTAAATAACCATGCAAGAAGGCATTGTTAACGTCTAATTGGTGCAGGTGCCAGTGTTTAACTGCTGCTACTGCCAAGAGGGTACGGATTGTGGTCATCTTGGCCACTGGGGAGAAGGTATCGAAGTAGTCTATGCCTTCCACTTGGTTGTAGCCTTTAGCTACCAGTCGTGCCTTATATCTCTCCACTGTGCCATCTTCCTTTCTTTTGATCTTGTATACCCATTTATTTCCAATGGGAACATGTCGACTAGGCAGATCAGTAAGCTCCCATGTGTTGTTCAGAGCCAGAGCAGCAAGCTCGGCATGCGTGGCCTGTCTCCAGCATTCGTGGCTGTTGGCCTCACTAAAATTCTTGGGTTTAACCTCAGCATCAACAACACAAACAAAGGAATGCATCAGGGAAGATAATGCTTTGTATGAGACATAATTGGATAGAGGATACTTACAGCTCGAGTGATTGAGCGCTGGTACATCATTGCTTGGCTGCATTACTTGGTTACAGATGTAGTCTTGAAGCAAAGCAGGAGGTCTCCTCATTCTTGTTGAGGTTCTGTGTTACTGTGGTTGGGATGTTACAGGGTCAGGCTGTGTTTCAGGAGGTGCTTCATGTGGTGAGGTGATGGGTGTGAGTGCTGCTGCTGTGGGTAGTGAAGGTGAAGGCTGATGTGTGTTTGGGATTGTAGGGTGTGTACAGGATGGATCTAGGAAATTGGGTTCTATAGGCATGAGTGGTGCTAGTTCTGCAGGAGGCAGTGTGCTGAAGTTAGTGGGCCAATCTTTGTAGGGAAAGATATGGTCAAAAAACCTTACATTCCGGGAGACATGAATGATGATTGTTCTTAAATTGAAAACAACATACCCCTTTGTTCCAGCCTAAAGCCAATAAAAATGCATTTATCTGCCCTGGGGTCAAATTTATCCCTGCTTGCCACCAAGGTAGAAGTGTAACATAGGCCACCAAAGGACTTAAGCAGACTTAGGTCAGGTTTGTCACCATAAAGGATCTGGAAAGGGGACTTATTGCTGAGTAAAGGTGCTGGCATTCGGTTTATAAGGTAAGTGGCATGTATGATGGCATATGACCAAAACTTCTTGGGCAGTTTTGACTGATACAACAGTGCTCTTGCCACATTGAGCACATGTTGGTGCTTTCTTTCAACTCTAGCATTTTGCTGAGGTGTTTCTCTGCAAGATGTTTGATGGATGATCCCCAAAGAATCATATAGACAAGGGATGCTAAATTCTGGCCCACTATCACTCCTTATCACCTTAATTTTGCCATTGAATAGGTAAAAGATGAAAGCCACAAATTTCTTAACACTAGGGATAACTTCTGATTTAGTTTTCATTAGAAAGGTCCAGGTGAACCTGCTATGATCATCCACAGCCGTGAGAAAGTATCTATGTCCATGGTAACCATCAATTGAAAAAGGGCCCCAAATGTCCATATGGATGAGCTCAAACTTTCCAAGGCTCTTGAATTACTAATTTCATAAGGTAACCGAGTTTGTTTTGCAAACTGACATATGTCACAGGGTAAATGGAAATTATTCTTGATGTATGGGAATTGGTTACTAACAATTGTCAACCTATGAGGGGAGGGGTGGCCTAATCTATAATGCCATAAGGCTTCTTCAGAAATTAAGGCAGACTAAGTGCTTGTAGCTATAGTTGTTGCAGCAGTTGTAGTTGTGGTGAGAGGTACTGTTGTTGTTGTTCCAGGTACACTTGTGAAACTTCTTCAACCAAGTAATACAAACCAAGCAATTCCTTACCAGTACCAATCAGCCTCTTGCTGCTCATATCCTGCAAAACATATTTGTCAGACATAAAAGTCAGTGTGTGATCTCTGTTGCAAGTCAACTTAGAGATAGAAATCAGGTTTATCCTGAACTCAGGCACAAATAGCACATCCTTAAGCTTTAGTCCAGAAGTAAATATCACAACTCCTGAGACCTTTGCTAACATGTTTGCACCATTAGGCAACTTTACCTGTACTGGCCTAATATTTTTATAACTGCTGAACATAGACAGATTTGAACAAATGTGGTCAGTAGCTCCTGAATCAAGTATCCAGGAGTTATAGTGCATACCTGCATCACTTGAGTTCACAGAGTGATCAATACTGACTTGAGAAATTTGTGTTGTTTGATTCTTCTGCATCAAGGCAATCAATTCTGTATACTGATCTTGAGTCAAATTGAAGGAGTTCACAGCTTGCTGCTGTTGTGGAGGATTTGTCACTGAGGCCGAATCTTGTTTCACCTCTTCAGTAGTGGAACTGCAATTAGCAGTCGAGTTGTTCCTAGATCTCCAATTGGCTGGATATCCTATGATCCGAAAACATTCATCATAGGTGTGGCCTGGCTTTCCACAATTCGTGCATGATTTACCATTTCCTTTCTGCTTAGAGCCTGTTTTTCCACTTGCAGCAGCATTTATCAAAATTCTATTCTCATCATCTGTTCCACCTTCTAATTCTCTTTCTTGTTGTGAGACTAGAGTGAAGACACGGTTCAATGGAGGGAGTGTTTCACTCATAAGGATCTGCGATCGGACTTGGCTAAATCTCTTATCTAAGCCCGTGAGGAACCTCAGGATATAATCCTGCTCTCTGTGTTGTCTATTGTTCCTAGTAGCCAAGCAAGAGCATCTAACAGCCCATACATAGTTTATGCAAGGCCTATAATTCTCTAGTTTTTCCCACACCGATTTCAGTTCGGTGAAATAGTCAATTACTGACAAATTACCTTGTTGCAGCGTGTAAAGATCATGTTGCAGTTTCGCAATTCTCAGAAAATCACTCTAAGCAAAACATTCTTTTAGATCCTTCCAAACTGCAGTTGTATCCTCTATGCCGTCGATACTCCTGGCTATCGCTTGCGACACCGAGTTCATTATCCACGAATGAATCATCGTGTTGCAGCGCTCCTAGGCCTCGAACAGAGGATGGAACTCGTCAGGTCTTTGGATCACTCCGGTGAGGAACTTAAACTTGTTCTTCGCCACCAGCGCTCGTCTCATCGATCTGCTCCACCGATGATAGTTAGAGCCTGTTAACGCGGCTGGAACAATGACTAGCGAGGGGTTCTCGCTCGGATGTAAGTAGTAAGGGCTTGCCGGATTTTGCAGAGGATCGCCATGTCCACCGCCAGTAGCTTCACCACCGGAGCTTCCTGTTGCAGCGTTCCCCTTGCCTCCTTGTGAACGGACCATAGTAGAGTAAGCGCAGCAAAGCTCTGAAGATCAGAGCTCTGATACCATAATGCGAAAATCAGAGAGAGATGTGAGCAATGTAGAAAAATGGAATAGCTTCGTTAATGAGCACAAGCGTGATGTGTAGGCTATATACAAGAGTGGTGGAGCATGGTATGCCTATTAATAATGTGTGCCCAGCAAGCTCTCTCATGCTAGGTAGTTATAGCGGAAATAACAGAATTACAAACGTGAGAGAGATAAGACAAGCACGCGACAAGCTCGTGCGCTGGTGCTATATACTCAATAGATACTATATGCATATGCGTTCATGCCGATTGCTTCAGAGATATTACTCATTGTACCAAATACAATAATTTTGTCTTTTTCCTCCATTTACGGGGTGTTTGAGCACATTTGGTGTTCAAATAGCACTTCTCAACAATAAATGGTCCCAATAATATGCTAAGAGTCAACTAATAGAACTAGAGTTTAACTATTATTTGCTTGAAGTGTAAAGTTTTTTAACGTTGTCATCCAATTTAATCATTTCATATACATGGCTTTTTAAGTAGTGAGAGAGATAATCAACTATTTTTATTTATATAGTAAAATTATGTATATATATTTATATATATAGAAGAATAAAGAATTCAGTTAATAGAAACTTGAGTCATTATCAAATTACAATAGATAATTAACTATTTAACTAATCAATTACTCCTTCTGTTCCACAAAGTTAATCCATTTTTCTTTTTTAAAGTTCAATCATAATTGTATTTAGATTGTGGACTAAGATGGAGATAGTATTGTATTAGGTGACCCACCACAAAATTTTATTGACTGACGAGTAATGCATAGAAATAAAGTAACAACTAGTGTTTATAACATGATTTATTTGTTAGGTAATGGAGCTATAAATATTTATTTTAGATAATCATATAACTATTTTCTTTTAAATGAATTAATGAATTTCATTGAAAGAATGACCTGATTCTAACGAAGGTAAGAAAAAAAACAACACACTTACATAACCACTGCAACAATACGGCCTAATTTGAGAGAAGACTAATAAAAAAATTTACGAAGAAATTAATTGGGACAAAACTTAAGAATAAAGAAAAGTACACCTTCCAAATTAAATTAAGGCACCGAAAAAATTACATAAATAGAATGGTTCGCAAATATAATATTTCAAGGATAGAGTAATATTTTGCAAATTAAAACGAAGTTGGAAAAATAAACAAAATACACACGAAATATAATATTCTACTAGTTGGACGCAAAGGACGTGCACAAAGCCTATTTATTATTTTGAGTCTTTTTTTATGAGTTACATTATTTGAATTCATTTTATATTGAATATCATGTCAATTCATTTATTTTTCACTATTGAATAAAATTTCAATAAAACTCATACTCCATTAAATCTCATTTAGATGAATAAGTTGATGACACACTATTCTACTAAAAATGAGTACAAATAACATTTCTTTTTTCTTACTAGCGTAACAATAGCATCAGAACACACTTATCCAAGTGACAAATGCCAAACAAGTTATAAAATTGGGATCAAGATCCTCTCATTTTTTTTAAAAAGGAAATGCTATATTTTTATCCTTACCATTTCATTTCATGATGTAACCCATTGTATTCATTCTAACTAATGATGACGATGAGAAGATAACCGTCTCCTTTTTCAAAATGAAGAAAAGGAGATGATCCTCATCCATAAAATTGAAATCCAGCAGTTATCCAAAGTGGAGAAACAAGTAGCACATGTAGACGTTTAAAAATCTAAGATTATAACATTATTTTGGCATTAGCTTAATTATTGAATGCTTCTTGTTTCTCAAGTTGTACATTTGACTTGACTAACGAAGTTTACGAAAGAACAAGTTCAACACTTTCATAATCGACTTCTCTGGGCAAGTGGCTTGAAGCTGGCAATACCAGTAACTTTCCTCCCAGTAACCAAGGTGTTGATCTCATACGTGCCTTCGTAGGTATAGATGGGTTCTAAATCACAGAATGCCTGCAATAGATGAAAAGAAGAAGATCAAAAGAAAGTTTGAAGACAAAGTCACTCTATTTAGGCTTTATTAGTAGTCAAACTTCAAAAAGATAAAGGAAAGGGACAAAAAAAAGGTTGGAAAAATGTATTCAATCCTTTCGAAAGCATAGGTGTGTAAACTCAGATGTGTACAACCATTTTTTTTGTTTCTTTCAAACTCAAATTTTGATTTACTTAATTGTATAGGTAACGGAGAAAGTGAGCCTCGATACAACGATAAGATTGTTGTCTTATAACCTAGAGGTCACAGATTAAAATCCTAAAATAGTCTATCCGCTTGTGGGGTTAAGACCCTAGACTGCACCAGGTGGGAGCCTTAGGCCACCCTATATAGCTTACTACAGCCTTTCACTAAATTAAGGATGGAGCAAAGATCATTTGATCATAACAGTTAGCCATCAAAATCTCGTCTATTGAGATAGAGTTCACGCCTTACAATCTCATAATGTGAAATCACCAACTGAAAATATGCTAAAAGACATCCCGCAAACCATTACATGTGCTAAAATTCTAATAAGCAATACCTATGACACATATCATAGATGCCCATTGATATGCCAATAGGTTGCCAAGCAACCATAACACGTGAAACAGCAAGTACCTGTTTTGACCAAGCTAAAACAAATAAAGCAATGTTTGATGGGATGCATAGAAGAAATTAACTGCTGGGATCAAAATTGACCAAGAATTATAATTGAATCTAATTTTTAACAAAATTTGTCTAATCTCAACATTTAACATGGTGAGGATTGAGAGCATAGTGACATGGAATTTAAAGGTTTAAAAATCCTCTAGACATCACTTTTACAGTAATTTCAAGGCTACAAGAGAAAAATATTCATCATAAATATACGCGGGTTCTCAAACCTCATCCAAGTAAATTGTATTCGACAGACAAATACACTATTACAATTTACAATGGGATTAATTTTAATGTCTAACAATAGATCTCAGAAAATTATACCATGATTATAATTTTGTTGGCTTTTAAGAAACATAATACATAATCATACATTGTTGGTGTCCTGAAATGAGTTGACTCCTCTATTCTGTCCTCATCAGGGACAAAAACTTTTTTCATAACAATGTCTCTATTTTATACGATCCTAAGTCCAATTTTATTCTCAATTTTTGTGACTGTTAAACCAGGTGCATCCTTTTTTACAATAAATCTGAAATATTAGGTACAAGGAAAACATGTAAACAGAATATTACATGCGATGCAGAATATAAGGATCATAGAAAATAGAAGCTTTGATAATGCGCACGTGTGTGTATATATATAACAAAAGATTTTCAAAGTCTATATTAGTGAATTATAGGTCCATTAACATGCTACTGGGTAGTAATTTAACCTTATATAGGACTCATCACATACCCATTTATCTGATTTGTTGTGGTATTTCTAGCAAAGATGACCAATATATCCGCAAATGTACTGTTTCCTATCCACCGCTTTTGGCCCTCTAGGATCCAACCTCCTTCAACCTGATCATTTCAAAGCAAACCAAGATCCTACTATCAGTGTTGTCAAACTTTGGAACAATTGAACACACAATATGATTTATTAAAAAGACAAATAACTCAAACAGATGCAAAATGCATTTGCTTGAGAAGAAGCAAATGGTAAATAAGATGGACAGAAGGTACTGCACCTTTGTTGCCGTAGTCCTCAAAGCACTGGCATCACTTCCATAGTCAGGCTCAGTCAAAGCCTAACAATGTTAAGAAAATAACCTAACTCAGAAGTGATACTTCAGCAGAATGATACTATTTATATTATCAGTAATTAATATAGCAATGGAAATAATAGAAATCATGGCATTCGCACAATAGGGGTCATCGAAAATAGCTTAAGTAAGTCTTTAATATTGTTCTTGTATAAAGAAGAAAAGAAACTGTATTGTTCTCTTATAGATAATTACCAATTATCAATATGCTGAGCACAAAAGAACCTAAAGCAATTTAACCGCCACTCGTGCTTCTCTTTTATTTTCTACTAACTCAGCAGATACAATGCTAAGTAAGTTAACTTACCCAACATGCTATAGTTTGTAACTGTGCCAAAGAAGGTAGATACTTTTTCTTCTGAGCTTCCGATCCACNAAACTCAGCAGATACAATGCTAAATAAGTTAACTTACCCAACATGCTATAGTTTGTAACTGTGCCAAAGAAGGTAGATATTTTTCTTCTGAGCTTCCGATCCACACAATCCTAAAGTTGACAATCAATCCAAGTTATAAAATATCAGGAACAATTGTCCAATATAATTGAAACAATAAAAATTCAGACTCATTATTAAAAGATAAACGTGATACCAATAGTGAGCATGGCCAAGGATGAATGGACCAAATTAAAACCCTGACAATAGAACGGCCAGGACAACCATAACCCTGAGAATCAGAACTTGCTAAGAGCTCCATTCACTGTGTTTTATATTTATATATATATTTAATAAAAGGTAAAGAGAGAACCTTGATTGTGCCACCAGCGAGACGCAATGCACCAAGTTTTGGAATAACATGAAATGGGAACTTAGCCTTCTCCCAGTACTGCAATAACAAAACAAAAAGGAAACATAAAAAAAAAGATAGAAATCAAAAGAACCAAGATGTTAGTTGAGATAAGGAAAGATATAGCATCATTGAAGAACTGAAGGAGAATTTCATGTTGCACTCATTTCCATCCAAATAAGAATAGCATCATGGAAACATACCTCAGTCATAATTGGAGCAATTTCTTTTTCCATACACTCTCTTACTCTCTTCCTAAGNTTTTCCATACACTCTCTTACTCTCTTCCTAAGGGCCTGCTCCTCTGGCACAATCAAGGTTCTCTCTTTACCTTTTTTTTAAATATATATATAATATATATATATATATATATATATATTGATTAAAAATGAAATTTGAGAAGGATTTTGAATTTGTAAACTGCTATGTTTTCTTTTATCAAGAAAACCTTTGGATTTGCAAACGAATTTTTTGAACTATAATTATTGAACTGTGAAACGGATGATAAGTGTTCGTTTCTTTTTAAAAAAAAATTGGTATGCGAAGCTGACTAGTGGCCATGAGCATGACTCAGGTGGGTCATGACATGACAATAACACAGTCATTGCTCTTAACACTCATCTCTTCATTGGCTATGACCTCATAGGGGTCATTGATGGATCCAAAATGTGTCTAGCTTGATCTCATGTTGAGTATGAATTGGAAGTGTAAGAAAGAGATGGATATGTGTGTGGCCCCACATTTGTACTCTTGTTAGGTTTAACGAGAAATTATATGATTGGAAGTTATCAATTTTTCAGTTGTTTGTTTTCTTTGTTTTATGTGGTTTTGATTTGCGAAGAAACCATGCTTTAGAGAAATTTCTCTGTTGAAAAGAGTAATCTCATTGCAGACATGATAAGATTAGGAATGAATGAATGTATTCGAGGTAAACTTAAGATTTCGATTACTGTGAAACAGATGGTAAAATCTCGCTTTGGTGGTTAGGTTATGTATGCAGAGGAAGAGGGAGACCAATGGAAGTTATGGGTGGAACTATTAGGAAAGTTTTAGATTTTAGTTGTTTGACTATATGGACATTGGTTTATGATAGGCTACTATGATGTTGTTTGATCCATGTGGGCGATAGCACCTAGTGGAACAAGGCTTGGTTGTTGTTATCGTTGTTGAATAATAGGTTGACTAGACTAGGAAATGGTTCTTTTTATATGGTTCAACCTTATTTTTTTAGCTTTTCAATTTTGAGTTTTCTTCATGATGATTGATGAATATTGTTTTGATCCAACTTTCATGGATGAAACAACTTAATGATGTACTAAAAAGAAAGTAGATAAAATTTCCTCCATAATAAAATGAAAGTTGATATTTAAATATTTTTAGACCTTTTTTGGAGTTTCATTTTTTTTTGGGGGGTAAAAGAAGAATTTCATTAAGTAGATAAGAGAATTATAGAAGGTAGAGGATAAGAAATCCTCAATAAAGAGACAAACTATGAAGCTTTGAGGTTGAACCATATAACACCACAAATTTCATTTAACACCATGAATTACTTTGAAGCTTTGAGGAAGACCAATGGGGATTTACATCTTCGTTGTTAAAGAAGTATGGAATCCATGCACAGTACATATGGTCATTGGCTGCAGAATAGGACAATTAGATGTAAATTGAGGGAAGAAAGAGAAAATGTGTCTTTTTCCTGCTTTTTAATGTTATTTAAAACAGGAAAATTAGACTTGATCACAGATGCAAAATGCAAACCAACAGTATTGGAAGTGGTACAGTCTCCTGAAATTTTTGGGTCATATAATCATAATAACATGCTCTCCTAAACTATGATAAATTATTGGCGATAAGCTATGTGGGTTTTGGGAAAAGAAAGGAAGCCAAATTCTTGTGGCAATGTGCAGCTTTTGCTACTATTTGGTGCATTTGGTTAGAATGCAAAACTCTCCACCTTCATTGACAAATTCTCTAACAAGCAAGTTTTGTGGGATAGGATTAGGCATTTAGCCTCTATTTGGTATAAAGCTCATAATCTTTTAAAAGGTTTTATCTTTTGTCCTCGTATCTTGTGTGATTCTCTTTTCTTCTTCTTAATGAAATTCTTCTTTTATCCAAAATAAAATAAATTTAATAATATGCTCTCCTAAACACATGAATGAAAACATGATTCTTGATAGGACACTATGGTGTCGTCTGATCCAGCTAGCCAATCTCACACAGTGGAAAAAGACTTGGTTGTTGTTGTTGTTGTTGTATGTGCTCTCCTAAACATCTTTTTTAATCTGATCAACATCAGCATTCTCTAAATCTTTTGTGATATTACCTTCCCGGTGGTGAATTTTTCATTGTGAAATTGTCTGATTTAGGCTGGGGTTGTGGATGAGCCGGACAGAGCAGCTCTAACCGAAGCATGGAAGTCTTGGATGGAAGAACACATGAAAGTCACCGGAAAAGTTGCACCTGGTAATGAATCAGGAAACGCCACTTGGGTCAGGCAGCCGCCTAAGAGGAAGGCCGATCTTCGGTGGACACCTGGTCGCCACATGCAACTGACTGTCCCGCTCGAGGACCTCATCAACAAGTTAGTGAAAGAGGACAAGGTTGTCGCTTTCATTAAGGGATCTAGAAGCGCGCCGCAATGCGGATTCTCGCAGAGGGTGATAGGCATTCTAGAAAATGTACGAGTGGATTATGAGAGTGTAGATGTGCTGGACGAAAATTATAGCTACGGATTGAGGGAGACACTGAAAAGTTACAGCAATTGGCCCACATTCCCTCAGATCTTTGTGAATGGTGAACTGGTTGGAGGTTGTGATATAGTGACCTCTATGTATGAGAAAGGTGAATTGGCTAGTTTGTTCAAAAAATAATTGTGCAGGCTGCACTGCATTTAGGAGTAGAGCGTGGGACATTAAGGGAGGGAGTAATGCAGGTTTTGTAATAGTTTTGTTGTACTAATCTTTTGGATATATATAAAGGGGGAGAAATAAAGAGAAGTAGTTATGTACATTTGATTTTGATCATTGTAGAAAATGCTTCCTTTCCGTATATATATTTATCATTTATTTACAGCCTCTGCAAAACAGTGATATGTTTCACAACGGTGAAAAAAAGTCAGGCAGTATGCTTCATTAAAAACGCGAGCAATATTATTTGTACTCACTTTGTATGTGATATCAAGTCGACTCACAACTTATTTATCATTAAATGAGATTTCATTAAGGTATGAAATCACTTTCAAATGATCTTATCTGGTGGCCAATGAAATTGATTCGGAAAAAGATCTCATGTAAAATGAGTTTACATGACACCTCAAAAAAAGTCTGCATTTCATTTTTAGAATAAGGATTTCTTTCCCTGAAATGAGACCTAGAATAAAAAGTAAGTCAATTAACTATTCTTTCACAAAAATCTCACTTAAAAACTATATCATTCTCGCCAACAAATTCTATCTAAAATTCTAGCACTACAGTTAATATTCTGAATTTATTGTTTCTTTTTCAAGGAAACAAGCAGCAAAAGCATTTTTTATACACGTCATTTTTGGAGCTTTTGAGGAATGAAATCTAGACGGGTAACTAATCACACGTATACACAAAACAAAAAAGAAGCTCCTACTATACATAGGTACATCAAGTCATGGCCGGCGGAAAACTAGAGGCTTCCATGTCTCTTTCCCTTCTGTGTCCACATAGGTAATAGAAAAATTTAATATGCTTCTTTTTTGACGTTTTGTTTGTGTTTTCGACTTGCACTTCTTTTGCGGTTAAGAATTAATGCATTATATATGAATACACGCTTCATATATATTCCAAAAGCACAACACAGAGCATAAGAAAGAAGGATGTGGATGAAGGTGTTAGTTCTGGTGGAATTGTTAGCTTCATCCTTATTGGTAGCTAATGGATTGAGCAGAGATGAGTTCCCACCTCACTTCTTGTTTGGTGCATCAACATCAGCTTATCAGGTTCCCCTTCCTTCTCTGTTTCCATATATAAGTACTCTTTTCATTATTTTTTGTTCATGAGTGCATCACTATTTAGTATTTACTATACTGGTTATCTCGTTCTATTGCTGAATTTTGTATTAAACCATGTATTTGGAAATTGGTATAATGTGGAAAGGTTGAAGGTGCAGCAGATGAAGATGGAAGGAAGCCAAGCATATGGGAAGCCAAACAAAAAATCTTATTTGTTTATTGAGACACTGACACAAAAATTTGTGTCTCAAAACAGAAAATTTATTTATTTTCCGTACCTGCGTTTTGCTGGGACACGGGGACAAGACACAAGGACACAACCTAGGATAATGTGTGTTTTTTTAAATTTTTTTATTAAATTAATGCTATAAGACTATTTTAAGTCATTTGGAGTGTATTTTGTCTTGTTTCTATTAAACCAAACAAGATATAGATACGATGTTATCCAATCATATCGACTTTGAAGTAGTAGAGGAAATAGTTAAACATATTTGTAGTTAGTGTGACACTTAAGATTGTGAATCCATAAGAAAACAATAGTAACTAAAACATTAGAATGTGATTTGTATACTATAAGAACCCAGAAAATCAGGAAAAGTAAGAATTTCGCGTTATAGGAATAATAATGATAAAAGAGAGGGGAAGAAAAGGCAATTATTATTAGTTTCATGTAGTCCAAGGGTTTGTGCTCATAAAATATACTGATGGTGACATACTCAAGTGATTAGCTTTGTATTTATGCTATTGATTTTGTTAATTACAAATAATTACTCGGGGTCATGTTACAAAATCCTTATTTACATTACAATAATGAAATTCCCCATTGCCAATTAAATTTTCCAGCTCAGATGTACATTGGTGATGGAGACATTGCATGCGATCAATACCACAAATATAAGGTTAGTAGATGCAGTGTGTG
>QANU01008331.1:0-15954 GCA_003254905.1 Nissolia schottii
GTGGCCATAGCGAGTCCTAAAAGCCGTCTTGGGAATGTCTTCATCTGCGACCCTTATCTGATGATAGCCTGAGCGAAAGTCAATTCTTGAGAACACCTTAGCTCCCCTCAGCTGATCCATCAAATCATCTATCCTCGGCAACCGGGTACTTGTTCTTGATCGTGACCTTGTTCAGTTGCCGGTAATCAATACATAGCCTCATCGAGCCATCTTTCTTCTTCACGAACAACACTGGAGCTCCCCACGGTGACGCACTAGGTCGAATAAACCGCTTGTCCAATAGTTCCTCCAGCTACTTTTTCAACTCCTGCAGCTCTACCGTGGACATTCGGTATGGCGCCATCGAGATTGGTCTAGCTCCCGGAACCAAACTAATAGAGAATTCCACTTCTCTCTTCAGGGGAAACTCCGGAATGTCATCTGGGAATACATCTGGGTACTCACTCACCACCAGAATGTGCATCACGTCTTGCTTTGCCTCCACCTCTGATGAAGCTAGGAAGATGAAGCTCTAGTTCTCCATTGGACAGCAGTACAAAACTACTGATTCTTCATTAGAGGGCGGCGTGGCTGGAACCCCGGAAGGAAAGGTTACCATCTTCTTCACGCAATCCAAGATCACCTGGTTGTCGCGTAACCAGTCCATCCCAAGAATAACATCCAAACCCACTAAGGGTAAATAGATAAGATCAGCTACGAACACCCGATCTTGTAACTGAAGTTGACACTGGAGACATACTTGATGAGTCTCAACAGGTGGGGCGGTAGGAGTAGACACCCTCAGTGGTAGGGTAGTGCTACAGGCAATAGGTGCAGCTTCCTGACACTATCATGGGAAATGAAGGAGTGCAATGCCCCTGAATCATACAATACAGTGAAAGTAGTACCCAGAATAATGCACTTACCCATAATCAGACCTTCGGCATCCTCGACCTCCTCTCCGGATAGAGTAAAGACTCTTCCTTGTTGCTGGTCTGGTTGTGGGACCGCTGTGAAGAACTTGGTGAAGTGACCACTTTGTCCACACCTATAGCACACCCCCTGCCCGGCGAGACAATCACCAAGGTGGGGCTTCCCGCATTTGGGGCATGGCGGCCTGAACTCCTGACCTGGTTGAACTCCTCGGGGGGCTTGCCTGGAGCTCCTGGGAACACTACTCGGTTGCGGTGGCCTGACTGCTGGCTGCTGAGGCCTAGTCATCTGTTGCGGGGGTCCGACAAATCCTGGTCCCCTCGGACCCTAGGGTCTCACAGCCCACTGCAGTGGTCATGGGAGAAACTGTCCTCTACCTCTGCCCGCGAACGGAGCCTGAAATGGTCCCTTCTGTCGCTGTGCTTGGGAGGAACTCCCTTGCTCTTCCATCTTTCGCTTGTTCCTGGCGGTCCTCGCCCGGGCCAAATTCCTGGCCGACTCCTCTAGCGTCATATACTTGCTAACCAAGAGAGCATAATCCTGAATGTCCCAATGGTTAATAGCCATTTGAAGCTCTTCCTTCAGTCCCCTCTGAAACTTTCCACATTTCCACGCTTCATTGGGGAGCAACTGATATGTAGAGGAGTAGCGGCACAACCTCTCAAAGGTGGACGTGTATTCAGCCACGGTCATGTCCCCTTGTTGCAGTGCCATAAACTCAGCTTCTTTCTGGTCCCTAAGCCCCTTAGGGAAATACTTGTTCAAGAAAGCAGTGGTAAATCGCTCCCATGTGACGGGACCTCCTGCTATTCTAAAAGAGGTCTGGTGGTGTTCCGCCAGGTTCTGGCTGCACCTCACAGTTTCCGTGTAGCAAATCGAGCTTTCTACACCTCTGTATAGGGGACGTCTTCAAAAATGTGCTCTGTTTCTGCTATCCAGTTATGAAGGAGTTCTGGGTCCATCAACCCTTCAAAAGTCGGGGGGTTTGCTCTTCCAAAATCTGCAAACTTCTTCGCTTCTGCCTCTTCAGCTGTTGGGGCCAGATTTCGATACATGGTAGCTGCTGCCATCTGATTCGTTGCCTGTGCTTGGGCTTGAGTGGCTTGGGCCTGATCCTGAGTAGCTTGGGCCATCTCACGAAGGATGTCAGCAAATTTTGCTAGCTCCATCGTCCGCTATGCATAATCTTTATGAGTCGGCATGCCTAATCTGTCGTACCTGCACAATCCTGAGTTGATCAGTCTCAAGAAAGGCGGGTGCACATAACTTAGAACATACCACATAGCAAAGACATACACCGTTATTCATGCTCGGAAGGATAGTGTAACTCAGTCCATAGGCCCACGTAGGACCAAACTGCTCTGATACCAACTGTAACACCCTACCTAACTGCATACCCTCGAGTAGTACGCAATTCTCACTAGTTTCTTAATCATTTGGTGGGATTACTTATAGTCCTTTATTATCTTTTGAAAATACAAGATTAAGAAAAACATGGACCATTTTAAAACTTTTCTGTCTGTTACTTTACTTGCAAAATTTGAGCCACGCGTGAATCAAAGCATATAATACAAGCGATAGAGCTGAAGCTTAGAAGTAATAATCATTATTGGCATAAATAATTACATAAACAAGTATCTGGTCCACTCAGTCACTGTCCGCGGAACCACTCAGCACCATCCCAGGTGCCCGCTCATCAACTTTCTAGACTCCTCTCAGTTACTGTCTGCGGAACCACTCAGCACCATCCCAGGTGCCTCTCAACATCTCTAGACTCCTCTTAGTTACTTTACGCGTACCCATTCGGCACCCATCCAGGCGCCGCCTAACAACTCCCTAGACTCCTCTCGGTCACTCTCCGCGGATCACTTGGTGCTTACTTCTTTAATTATTTTCTCTCATTTTCTCACATTCATCCCAAGTTCAAATACCACATATTCCAACACTCAAATTCCTATTTGGTCCAGGTCACAGGACCTTTCAGAATCATCTCCTAAGTCCAAGCATAGCATTTCTAATATAATTTGTCATAAGGCATACAAGCACATAAACACATAAAGGAAACATAAGCCACCAAGGGGTGACCAAGCCAAGTTTACCCACTTGTAGAAGAACCTGGTGGTGGTGAGGGAAGCTTGGAGTGAGGTCCCACAAGCCTTGTTGTTTCCAAAGCTTGAGCTCCTCCTTTCTCCAAGATGAAGATCCTTGAGCAAGGTGGAGGGGGATGAGGTTGTTCTTCTTGGTTTTGGATGGAAAAAAATGAAACCAAGATGAGGAGACTTGAGGGCTGTGTTTCGGTTTGTGGAAGGTGGAAGGAGATGGAAAAAGTGCTTGATCTCTTGAAGGTTTGGTGGTGTTCTTGATGTTTGGCTTAGTGTGCTTTTGTGGAGGATGTGGAAGATGAAATTTCTCTTGGAAATTTGGGGGAGGGACTCGGTTTTCGGGTGGCTGCATGGTGAGGGAAATTACTTGAATTTTAGGATTTAATAAAAGGTGATGGGAATTTGGAAGCATGATTTTGGGGAATTATTTTTGGTCAAAATTTTCCTCTCCTAGCCGTGCAGCCCTCACCCTCAACTGCTGAAATTTCATTTTCTCCCGGTTCTGGTTCGCTCGTGTTTTATCGCTCGCAGTCTCAGTGCGTCGCGCACGGTCGCCCGAAAAATATTCCGTTTATACTGTTGTGATCCTCTAATTTCCCCTACCTAAGGGTATTAATATTTAAAGGTGTTTTGTCAATTTTTCTCCGGGGGATTATTTTCACGGGCACCTTTTGCGCGCCAGAAAATTTCATCGGCGAACAATGACTATTCGGTTGTCTGCCGAACTTCATGCCGCGACACGTCTTATTTCCTAGGGATATTCTACCTATTAGTTTCCCATTTTAATTCCCTAATCACGATTAGAAAATTAATTAAATATTTATGTTTACGATTATTTTCCTAAGGAAAAATCGGGATGTTACAACTTACAAATGATATGTCGGAACTGAAGAAAGGGAAATTAATGGCCAATATGGAGCAAAACCCAAGGGATTACTGCAGAGCAATCAATCCTAGGATTGGCAAAGGATTGAAGAATGATGAAGAAGGGTAGTGAAAAGAAATAAGCGTCGTGCTAACGACGTAAAACAAGCGCTTCCTGGGAGGCAACCCAGTGTTTGTGAGTTTTACTACATTTTTGAGCTTTTATTAGGTACATTGAACTTGTTCAAAGATTAAGAAATCATGAATCTGATGAATTAGCAAGAAATAGACCATATCTTATGTTTTTCCTTGAAAATGGCAAACAAATTAGATTTTCTACAAATTCTATACAAAGTTGGTGCGTCAATGTGTGGATAAGTCCAATTCATGCCAAAGAATGTGTAAAAATGATTGGTTTGCGAGAAGGAACCATTTTTCAAAATTTGACATGTTAAGTTTATGGTTTCAATTGCAAAAATCAGTCCTTTTTGGTCATTTCTACATAAACTGTGATGAAATTGTATTTCAAGTCTTAAACAATTTCAATTCAGTATATTATATTATTATTGAGGTGTTGGAGTAGATTTTAATTGGAATTGATGAATAGGGAGACATTTGATGCTTAAGTTCATGATTATGCCTAAATAGGAACCAAAGAAGTGAAATTAAGGAAAAATGTATAATGCTTAGCTATGATAGCTTGAACATGTTGTGATTATGATAGATGATTGTTGTTGAAGCTTAAATTGGAAAGAAAGTGAGTTTTGAACAAATTGAGGTAAAGAATAGAAAATTCAATGCATAAAGCTTACTATGTAACTTAAAATGACTTATGTGCCAAACATGTTTGAATTGGTGATTTTCAGCTATATATAAGTCTCTTATGTCAACTATGAGTGTTTGCATTGATTAGTTTATATTTCCATGCTCATAACATGAATTGACCATGTAACTTGCTAAACAAGCTTAAACTTGAGAATTTCTATCCAAACAGGCCCAATTATGTGATCTTAAGGTTTATCCTTGGGAAATGGCCATATTGTAACACCCCTAGCTAACTGTTTACGCTTAAGTCGTATGCAACGCTCACTAGGTTATTAAGTAATTGGTGGGAATACTATAGTCCATCATTACTTTCGAAAATACTTGATTAGGGAAAATATGGACCATTTTTAAACTTTTTCTACTTGTGATTTATTCTTAAAGTATGAACTGTGCGTGAACGAGATACATATAATACAAGCGATAGAGCCTTGGGCTTACGGCTATTAAGCAATTATAGTATAATTAGAGGGAAACAAACGCATGGTCCATCACATATATATTTACAATAGTATGCATAGTAGTATAATAATTTACTTATACATGGCAATTCCATCAAAATATATTGTTCATTCCTTACAACAAAAGGTCGTATCTAACGTACAACTATACTAGCTCGCCTTCACCACCTTGAAGGCTTGCCTCTCTGATACTAGGGCTCGATACAGTACTTCATCGCTCCTCCTAGTGCTTCTCATAGCCCTCATCTGCCCTTGGATTCATGAGTGAGTGGGGGTGAGAACGTTCGTCCTCAGTGGTTTACCTTAGCGTAGGGATTGTCTCACTACCTCGGTTATGATCCAGGCCACTTAGGAAATCTCTAGGTGTTCATGGATACTAGATTCTAACTGATTATTATTATTATTCTTCCTAGTCCTCAGCAGCTTTACCTAAATTACTAGGTGACGGGGAATTTCTAGTCTGGTTATTATCTATGGCATCGTGCTTATTAACTTTACTTGCTTAGTCTACGACATTTATATGTAGGCTGTCTCGAGCGTTCTCGTGATGGTACTTACATACTAAATAGACTTACATACATGTATACATCGCATACTGATACATCACATGTCTTATTCATGAGGGGATCTGGGTTTTCTTATGCTTTCGGTCAAACTCGAGGACTGGGGTCGCGTCCTTCTTGTTACCTCTAGTCCTTCACCTTTGTAGCTGTGGCCGTCCAGCTATAACTTGCTTCTGTTCCCATATTGACGACGGCCAGGCAGCGCTTTAACCTGAGTGGTTGCGAACCACCAATGGAAAACCTGGGTCGATTTATCGACTATCAATAGGGCTAACCATCCACCTAGAGGGATGGCGAGGGATCTTCTCGATGCGACCAGGTGTGGACTTATACCTCATCATCATCATCATTATGTCTTAGGTGTGACATCACCCTCATATACATTCATCTTTCGTTTCTTTTTTTCTTTCTTTCTTTTCGTTAACATCATTGACCAATCCATCTTGCTGGACTGGTGCGGAGTTTGTCCATAGACGTGCTAAGAGAGGGGATAATCCTAATCATATAACTACGTACTTTCTTCAAGGTATGCCGAACCCTCAGTGGCCAGAACCTTCTTAAGATATCATTGTTTCCCTAAGGCTTAGTCATGATCTTTTTATAACATTAGGTGACAACCTCTAGTCATCTACAGTTGTACTAAGGCGTAACGACGACTGAGTCCTCATGATGTAGACTAACATAAATACAATAAATCCACAGTTACTTTCATATACAATTTTCTAAGTTTCTATTCTTGTTGGAACATGTAGGAAAGCTCAAACATCAAGTTCTTCAGTGGTCATCAAAATGACATGGCTTAGTCATTTGAATGAAATGAAAATTTAGCTCTCTGTTTGTAAAAATGAAGTGTCATTCGAATGACTAGGGTTAGGTCATTCGAATGACCTCTCAAAATTATTCCCCGTGGGTAAAAATTGATGGTCATTTGAATGACCACGGCTAGTCACTTGAATGATCTGATAAAAATGCTACAGGATGAGTAAATTTCAGTGTCATTCGAATGACAATGCTAGGTCATTCGAATGACCTTGTGAATGCTCATGGAGTAAGTTTTGATGAAGACAAAAGAAGCAAGTTTCCAAAGTCACGAAGCTCAAAAAGATCTAGATTTAAGACTTAGGAAATATGTTAAAGGTGTGTATATCAAAACTCTCAAAATGGTTTTTCTAGATGGCTCTTAAAAGAAAATATTGACTTCTGATTTTAAAGTATTTCAAACAAATCAAGGAATCAGGAAAAGAGAAAGAAAGAATGAGTTTGGGCAAAACCTGTAGAGACATTCGAATGACTCATGAACAGGCATTTGAATGACTCATGAACAGGTCATTCGAATGAATCATGAACTGGTCAACTTGATAACTCATGAACAGGTCATTCGAATGACTCATGAACATGTCATTCGAATGACTCATGAAAAAAAGTAACTCGAATGAAGTATTCGAATGACAAGGGTTTGGTACATTCGGTGATCCCAGTACAGCCAAGTCATTCGAATGACTGACCTAGATCCATGCGAATGACTCAGACGCACTAAATGCCCAAAGGCTATATTACATCAGTCATTCGAATGAGCCATTCGAATGAATCGGATCCTGGAGTCATAAACGGCTAGTTCTGCATGCTGATTTAAGGTGCATTAAATTCACAACGGCTAGGATAATCTTTAGCTCAATAAATACTCACCAAACTCATCAATTGAAGGTTGAACATTAACTCTATAACATCTAATATTCTCTACTTCATTTATTACAATTATTGAGCCATCCTTTCAAGCTTAAGAGAGAGTTTCATACACATACACCTATAGGCCTTCAAATTGTATTATTCACTCTTCAAGACAGTTTCTAATCAAACACAAATCATATTCTTGTAAAGAGGGTGAGGTATCCCTCTCAAGTGATTAGGGTGTGATCCCTAAGGGAAATTGTTTGAGGCTCAAGTAGAGTGCTCATCTTGTAAAGGTTGTCAAGCACCTAAGATTCAAGCTTGAAGAATAGTGGAAAAATCTTGAGCGGATTTCTTGGGGACTGGACGTAGATCACAAGGGTGGTTGAACCAGGATAAATTGAGTTTGCATTCTCTCTATCCCTTAACTCTTTAATTTGTACATGCTCAAGATTGCCTATTTCTTTACTTATCCTTAATTTGCACTAACATTTGATAGTTTCTTGACATCAAAGCAAAGATTTTAAAAATAACCTACATACCCAATTCACCCCCCTCTTGTGTATTTGAAGCCACTTAGTAACAAGTGGTATCAGAGCTTAGGCTCTTGTTCAAGGCTTAATCGCTTCAAGAGAAATGGCTTCATCTACATTTATCACCGATAGTAGTCCTATTAACAAACCTCCCTTCTTTAATGGTGAATGCTATGGATATTGGAAATCTAGAATGAGAATTTTTATTGAAGCAATTGATCTAGATGTTTGGGATGCTATAGAATTTGGTCCTTACATCCCTCTAGATATTTTGAGTGGTAGACCTAAGTCCAAACAAAATTGGACGGATGAAGATAAAAAGAAAATCAACCTTGATAAGAAGGCTAAGAATATCATAATGTCATCCTTAGGACACTCGAAATATTGTAGGGTATCAAATTGCACAATTGCCAAAGAAATGTGGGACACCTTAGAAACCACTCATGAGGGAACCGAAGAAGTAAAGAATAATAGAATTAATACCCTTATGTTTGAGTTTGAAATGTTTAGAATGAAAACCGATGAAGATATTAAGAGTCTATAAATGAGATTTACATATTTAGTAAATGAACTTGCTTCCATTGGAAAGAATTTCTCTAACTTTGAGCTTGTAGAAAAGATGTTAAGATGCTTGAATAGGAAGTGGACTCCAAAAGTGACTGCAATTAGAGAAGCAAAGGACTTGTCAAAGATGCCTCTCATTACTCTCTTTGGAAAGCTTCTTGAGCATGAAATGCAACAAGCAAGGTTGGATACGGATGAAGAGTTAGAGAAAAAGGAGAAAAAGATTGCTCTTATGGCGGCCTCTCCCTCAAAATCAAAAAGCATTGAAGAAGAAGAAGAAGATGAAAATAGATCTTGTGAAGAAATTTGGAAAATTCCTCAAGAAGAGAAGCAATACTCAAGGCCAATCAAAGCCTCCATTTCTGAAACACCCTAGCTAGTCGGCCTATGCTTAAGTCATAGACTTCCCGCCCAGGTGGTGTAACATCCCGACCCTCTCGCATACGGAAAACCCCGCGGGTTAGACCGTCGTGGAAAGCCGAGTAGGTATTCTGAGAATTTAGAAAGGAGGATTTAACCAGTGAATCTCCGGACGAGCGACTGGGATTAGGCCCTCATTGCTCAGATAATTTCCCTATGCCTCCGGGAAGGTTTCGACTCGAACGGAACTCGTCTTGGATACCAGGGAATGCTCGTGGAATTTTTGGATACGATAAAACGGTTAAAAGTTCCCGAGTGGTGACTCCCGGATTGAAGGGGAAAGTTAAGGGATCACGACGGTATGCCCAGAATATTTTTGGGGCAACCGGCGTGCAAGAAATTTAGTAAAACGAAATCAAACTGGACCAAGACAGTCCTGGAGGGAAATTATCTCCCTCACGAGATATTTAACTAACTTAAATATAAATAAATAAATAAATAATAATAATAGAGCAACAGACAAAGAAAAGATAAAGAAAAGGAAAAAGAGAAAAAGAAAAGGAAAATAGGGAAAAGGAAATTAGGCTATAAATAGCCACTTCTGAACGTCACTTTCACTTCGATTCCACAAAACGTAGGTCCAGTTCAGGCACATCGCGGAAGCGCTTTCGGACTCCGAAAAAATTGTGGGGATGCACCACCACGAGGGGAAAATTCTTTACTCCAATTCTACCGGACCGGAATCTCCATCCGATGTGGGTAACTCTAAGCCCACTGTCTTTGTGGTTTGTTTAATGATTGTTTAAATGCATCTCTGTGTATGTGATTGGAAAACTATTTTACAAAAACTATAGGAAATGAGTTACGGCAGCTAGATTTGGATGATTCTGAGATTTGGAAACCATAACTGTATGGATTGGATTACTGTGGAAGCGAAAAATGTTACGCGGAGCAAACCCTAAAGAATTTGCACTCTGGGGAGATTTTTTTACTGTAGCATTCGATTGAATTCCCACGGATTTGAATGAAAGAAGATTTTGGATTTCAATCGAATGCTGAGGGATTTCAATCGAATGAAAGACCGCGGAGGATTTCAATCGAATACTTAGAGATTTCAATCGAATGAAAGACCCAGAAGGAGTTCAGCCGATTGAATCCCCAAGGGATTCGATTGAAAGAAGCAATCGAATGCTAAACCCTTAGGCATTCGAATGCTTACTGAAAGCTTATGATTTTCAAGGTTCTACGGAATCCAACCTGCGTAGTTAAGTATGTCTGTGCAAAATTCGAGCATGCATCATGAGGAAAGGTCGTCGTAGGAGTTAGGGCAACCTTAGATAATTAGAAGTTCACCTTAAAAGCTTAATGAAGATCATAATGGAACTCTAGGAAATAAAGAAAGTTAGGAAGGTCCCGACCCCAGTTGGCACGGTACACCACAGTTAAGGAGTCTAGTTATATGATTAGGAAACCCCTATTCTCTTGGGAAGGTCTTACAGACCCGCCCCTCGCCAATTCAGTAAGATGGATTGGTCACGAGCAACGCAGGTAGAGAGACCTGACCACGATAAGAAATGGGCATAGGCCTGGCTACGACAAACAGGCATAGGCCTGCATGAATGAAATGAGACTAAGGGCCCCCACCAAAAGAGGAAAAATGAAACCGGATCGTGTCATAGGGCCGATCTAAGCGTGTCCACACCTGATCATTCATAGGTCTGATCCCTCGCCATGCCACAGGGGATGGTTGCACTAATTGTATTCGATGTTTACCTCCTATGAGCCTTACGTGGTTAGCTACCACACCGGTAAAGAGCGCCGCCGGGTCGATACAATAGTGGCAAAAAGAGGTTGTAGTCCGAGGCCACGGCTACATGGGCGCAAAGGACTAAGTAGGATGTAGCCACTGAGCGCGTAAGAGATCCCCAGATCCCCCATGCACTATGATATTAACTGTATGCATTGCTAATTGATGATATGATGATAAGTATGTATGTATATTTGCTTAAGCATTACGCATAACTGTTCATGCATTATGTATCGTAAGGGAACGACCCAAGACGACTATTATGTCTTTAGCAGTAACGAAATGTTAAAAAGCACGAAGCCCAGGTAACGACAAGATTAGAAACCTAATCACCTAGTAACATAGATAAAGCTGCTCAGGATGCAGGTACAAGATAATAACTGATAGGATTTAGTATTGCATGCAACGTAGAGGTTCTCCTGAGTGGCTGGAGGATGCCCGAGTAATTGAACTATAGTAGCCACGCCGAGTTTCCACTAAAAACGTAGTCGTTCTTATCCCCACTCGTGTATGACTCCGGTGGACCAGTAAGTCGTCACTGCCGCCCAAGGATGTCTGGCTGTTCACGCGCTCTCAACAGCACAATTATCGGACCTATACCTTACTGGAGACCAGCACGTTTGCCCCTGCGAACTTTCCCGGAGAGAGCCCCGAGCAGGTGCGCCGCAGACTTCGCGGGCCAGGGCCATAGCCCATGCGTCCTATCTGGATAAATGAGCATCCAGGTAGCCGCTCTCGCGACCCGATTCACGTTGACAGAGAGGATGCACCTCCGCCACTGAGACCAGAGCCACCACGGAGGCCTGAGCCAGAGATAGACCCAGAGCCAGCCACACCACCGGTCCGAGGACGAGGTATACGCACTACCGCCCGTAAGAGTGTTCTCCCAGTGCGACCACGCAGGTGTGCACCCCGTGAGTTCACCGCCGTGACCGACGTTTCCAGCGAGGACGAGGTAGATCCCACCGAGCTAAAGGAGGATTCCGATGAGTAGCTGCGGAAGAGCCCTTTCACTGCCAACCGAGAGATGGCTGTTAGGTTTGTATCGCACACGCAATGAGTAGTACTCATCCGTGCGCGTAGGTTTAGTTTACCAGTAGTATTGTGTATATATACCGGTGTATATGTATCATTGTATATAAACTGATGTAGAACATGTATGTCCGTGATAGGACAATTGTGCTCCTTATTATATAAATGTATAATTATGTGTGTGTTATGTGTGGGCCATACATGTATTTTCTTCGGGTATTCGCCGTATGCCAGGTATGTACTCGTGCTTCCTTTACTTTCTTTTATGATATACTTATGCGATGTATGATGCGTATGGCTCGATATTTTCGTAGTACAATGAAAAGAAGTTTTAAATTGGCCCGTTATTTTATAAAAACCCTAATTTCAAACCAGGACATAGAATCATAATGATTCACAGCACCAGAAGAGCACCACCTAGCCAGAAAGTCTATGACTTAAGCATAAGCCGACTAGCTTGGGTGTTTCATTTGGTATCAGAGCAGTTTGGTCCAACAGAGCCTGAGGACTGAGTCGCACTATGCTTTCGGGCATGAATTCGGTGCACGCTCGACGAGCGGAGACGTGTTGAATCGGTGAACATCGGTTCCTCCGAGGCTGATCACCTCAGGTTTCGCGGATGTCATTGAGACAGCCATGTCGCTCGAACAAGATGACGCACGACGTCCCTTACGTTGGTGGTTTTGCAAGGTTACCTAAGAAACAGACGTGGCAGACGAGACCAATACTGGACCCGCGGATGAATCGAGCTAGACCGGCAAGTTACTAGGAGGAGGGAAGCAAGGGAAGAAGAGTTCTTGGGGACCTTGGAGGTAAGGAGATAACCGGGGATTGGAAGGGAAAGGTGCCCAAACACTTAAGGGAAAATTTCGGGAATCACTCGAATGCATCATTCGAATGCTTCACGAATTGGGCATGCATTCGAATGCTAGCAGAAGGCGCATTCGAATGACAGCAGCAAAGTGGTCCAAATTACAGTACACTTTGTAATTCTGCATTCCGTGACACTCCGACGCCTCCCCACCTCAGTCCTAATGGTCGAGGGGGATTGAAAGGCGAAGAGCTCGAGGGCAAACCCCTTCGATTGCTCGAATTCACCCCTTGATGGGAGAAATTACTCGTTAAGGATTTTGGCCCGTCCAAAGGCGATTTTGGCCGAAAATCCCAACCCCATTTCGCCAACTGGTCTGCCTAGGTGCAAAGAAGGTCTTGCACCTGACCCCGAACCAATACGGCTAGTTCCTTGACATATGACCCGAAAACCCCGTAATGAGGTAAAAACCTACTTATGAGCACGGTTCTCGCACACTTGGTCAATTCTACCTATGCGACTCCCATTCCACCTTCAATGGGTATACGGGGACCAGCCGAGGGTAAGCTGAGAGTTGCTGCCCTGTAAAATGACCATTTTACCCTTGCCCCTTAAACGGAAGAAACTACCCCCTTAGCCTTGCATTTTCTTTTGATTTTGTCAACCATGATCCAAATTCCCTTACCCGCACCCAAGATACTATCCTTAGGTATCAACGGAGCATGATAATCTGTCTGGAACCTTAAATTAAACGTTTTGGACTGAATTGCCCCTAATGGGTGTAAGGGAACTATGAAACACACATACAACCAATGCTTAATAAGATTTAAACAATTTGCAAGGTAATATAAAATTTGTATTGATAATTAACCGTTAGGTTACAAAATTGTAGGAGCCAATCGAGCCCGTTACACCAAAATTCCCAAAATGCCCCTACCCTTAATACTTACAAACCATTCGATAATTAATATACATATATATATATATAATTCTACATTACCTACCCTAGTAGCCCTAAGGTATCTACTCCGTGAAACATCCTAGCTAACTGTTTACCCGTACGTAGTAAACAATGCTCACTAGGTTGTTTTCTACCTAGTCGGAATACTTTAGTCCATTGCTATCTTTCGAAAATAGTTGTTTAAGAAAATAGGGACCAATTTTGAAACTTTGCATTTGTATCGATCAATTAATAAAATAGAGCCATGCGTCAGAAAGAACAAATATATAGCAAGCGGTAAAGCCCTTAAGCTTAGCAGATAACTGTCTAATCATATTAAAGCATACAATATACACCCATCTTATCCATCAGAACTGTCATGTAATTATTATAATAAATAATATACAAGTAACATGTTCAATACATACCATACATAACATTAACATACAAGGGCTAACTGTAGCATCTCCCAGTCTACCCCTAACAGAGTAATAACTACTGCTGTCTCTGGTGTCCCTGTCTGGTCGTAATATGAGTCATCACCTGTTCCTGAAGTCATAGGGTAGTGGGGGTGAGAACGGTAGGTTCTCAGTGGAAATAACTCTAGTACCTGTATCTTGCGTTTCATTAGGTCAGACTTCAGGCCGCTCAGAGATCTCTAAGTGAACATACATACTAAATATCCTACCAATTATTATCTGGCCTATCTGTACGGCTTTATCTACTTTACTATGTGACATGGGAGCTACTCTTGCTTACTACGTTCTCGTGCTGATTAACATTTCGGGAATATACATAACCGTCTCAAGCGTGCTCTTGACGGTACGGCATAACAGCAGACTATACATTCAGAATAATCAAAGTGCATAGCAGAATATATTCAGAATACATTCCGTATAACAGAATCCTCAGAGTATGCATCACATAGTCATCAAAATAAACATGACAGAATGATCAGAATATAGCTAGCAGAGTCATCAGCATAAACATGACAGAATCATCAGAATAATCATGCCTAACAGAATGTACATGTGCATAACAGAATAAACATGCTTAATGCTTATGCATAACAGAATAACTGGCTTTTGGAATATATGTTATTCCCACCATAGCATTGCCCTCTTTTGACAACGTTATGACGGAATAACCTCGCACCTCCAGGGGGTCCTCTCTGACCCCTGCGGTGGGCTTCCACCTGCCGTGTGCCCCCCTCGAGACCCCTCGACAGTGGGCGGATATTGTACCCCCACCTAGGCTTGCCCCCGTATGACAATTCAAAGGCGTGGTAACCGCACACCTCCAGGTATGCCATATCGACACCACCTGTGGCGGGCTTCCACATTCAGGATGCCCCTCGGACCACCTGAAGTGGGATCATAATTGCCTCACGTGATCACGGCCTTTTCAGCATATGGCATTTAGCCTTTTCAGCATTTGGCATTTAGCCTTTTCAGCAGCATATTTCATTCATTATTTTCAGCGTTGTGCTTTTAGCACTTTCAGCAGCTTTTCAGAATTTCCTTTCAGTACCTGTAGCATGTCATGACTTGTTTTCCTATGGTTCATTTCATTTCATACTCTTTCTTTATCTCGTCATTACTTCTAAGTCTCTGAACATTGCTTTACCATGAATGCATGTAATGCTACCTATTATATCACATACTACATGTAATTCACATGTTCACATACGGCATATACTTCACAGACCCACATACTGCATATATTTCACATATTCCCCAGCTTTTACACATATTCCATACATAATAAACCTATCTAGTCCAGGTCACAGGACCCTTCAGAGTCATCTTCCTAAGCCCTAACATAAATGCTAACATACATAAACATATGTGCAAAGAAACATACACACACAGAGAATTACAGTCAAGCATCCACCGTCAATAGGTGAGAAACTAGAGTTACCCACCTGTGGGGGAGCTGTCCGGTGAGGAAGAAGTGTAGGGGAAGTCGTCCTGTGCTCGGCCGCTCAGCGGGAAACTCACAGCGTCCCAAAAATATAATTTCTTCTCTCAGTGCTTACTGAGGCTTCCTACACAGTTCGAGCTAGCACAGTTGTATTTTCCTAACCTCAATATTTCTACAAATCCTTCAAGAATCATTAACTCCATATTTTTCTCATAATATTTCTAATTTTTCCTACTCAAAAATGACATGCATAAATATACAGTTAAAAATCCCATAGACAGGGGTGTTCGGACTACCCACCTCCAAATCCAGTTTGGAAACGGTAGAAGTGAAGAGGAAATTTCCTTGAGCACTTCCATGACGATCATCCTATTTTTCTGGCGTCCGGCAGCCTCACAACAGTGTAAGAACGAACAAGGAAAAACAAAGAAAGAGAGAACAAAGAAAGAAAGAAACGAACGGAGAAGCAGGGAAAGAAAGAAAAATGAAATGAATTGCTTCAGGGAAAGCAACCAAAAATGAAGAAAATAACAAAGTAAAGAGCCAAAGAAATAAAGAAAAGAAACAAAGGCCAAAGAAATGAAGCTTGTAG
>QANU01008392.1:6484-22177 GCA_003254905.1 Nissolia schottii
AATTAATAAGAATCTCTCAACAGCGTTGAGCATTTCAGTTTCTTCATTGGTGGTGGTGGGCCACCCAATATTTAATCCGTACAAGGTGATTTCAGTGGGTATATTTTGTCAACCGTCACCGTGGACCACACTACCAAGAGCATCCGAAGTTCCAATAACATATATATACCCAGGTTTAATATTTACATTCTAAAATAAATAAAATATTAGTTAATATAATGTATCACATCCTATAAATTCAAATAACACTTCACTTTATACTCCCTTACTTTGTACTAGTTATTTCCATTTTTATTGTCTATATGTTATTATTCTTCATAAATTCAAATAACGCTCCTCTTTACACTCCCTCACTTACTTTGTACTATTTATTTCTATTTTTATTGTTTAACTGTTATTATTTTAATAATTAAGAATCGTTCAAATTATTCATCTCCAAAAAAAAGAATCTTTCAATTATTCATAGAAAGTTAGAAGAAATACTGCGTTAGAAAAATTATTGTGTCGTTAGAAAAAGGAGCTGCAGACCAGCATGTGAAAGAGCATGAATGATACAGTATACAAAGGTTATAAAATGAAAAGATGTACATAACGTCTTTTAGGAATGAATTAGTTGCAGTGAGATTAGAATGGGTTTATCAGTTTTCTAGTCAGTTTGGGACAATTTTGACTAAGGAAAGAAGAGTATTACAATATGCAAAAAAAGGAAGTGTAAGAAATGGAATGGACTAATCAAATCAATCAATCCCATGCAAATTGCTCAATATATATATAGATGCATTAATTAACGACCTGAAATGAGAAATGCAGGCCCAAGCAAGCAGTGATTAATGGGAGTTGTTCCCATTGAAGGATGGATTTCAGCGTACCTGAGACACTAAACTCCTGCTTGCTAGCTGTTTGATGATTGGCCTCAGAGAGTGAAGAAGGCAAGAAGTTGGTGATCAAGGCTCTTGATTATTCTTTCTTCTTGCTTATCACTCACTTGTTGCATGACAAATGTAAGCCACGCTGCTCCCCCTTTTATAAGTACCCTTTGGCTTTGTGCCCCCCACGTAAAATACACTTATGTTTTGTTGACGTTTTATTTAGATTAAATTAGGCTCATTTCACCGACGAGGGTTGGTCTAAGTGGTAAGCGATTTGGTATACCTTAAGCAAGGTCCCGAGTTTGAGACCTTGTGTACGCAGTTATCCCCGCTGGGAGACTCACCCGCCATAGCCAGGTGCGCGACTCGGGTCGACCCGGATTAGTCAAGGCTAAACCTTGGATACCGGACAAGCAACCTAAAAAAATTAGGCTCATTTTTGATGAGGTTTAATGAAATGAATTTACATTGATCTCTACTTTAATTTAAAATCTACGCTGACTTCTTTTGAAGAACACATCTCTTAATGATAGTGAAGTTTAACACTTTTTTGCTATTGAGCTATTTTTTTTGTCGCTCAAATTTTTACGTTAGGCAAACTTCACACTCTTGATTCTCTCTTGCGTGACTACACGGCCCTTCTCTGCTTCTCTCTTGCGCATGAGAGGGGTCCAAAAGACGGTTGTAAAGTCAGTTGAATGTGAAAATGTGAGAGTCGTAATTAGAAAAGAAACACCTTAATAATAAATAATGTTTAACATTTTTATCATTAGAGAACAACATACATAAAGAGAAGTGAATGCAATTTTTTAAATTAAAAGAAACATCGATATAATTTTACTAAAAATCTCATAGAAGGCCACTTCAATATATCCTTTTATTTGTTTTCCTTTTTTATGTACTTATCTTTCATAGTGAAAAGGGGAGGGTGAAAGAAACCCTTTTATCTCTAATTTATCTCCTAAAAGGTACGTGCGAGATAAATTGTAATAACACTAAATCTATGAGTAAAACTTTTATTTAACGCATTAGTGGGCTGAAAAGTATGTATGTGTGCGTGTGAAGCTAAAAAGTAAAAGAAAATTCTTTGTGTATTGCAAGTGTACAATAGCATTGGCACATTTCGGCTTAGCCCACAATTTTGCAGGTGTTTCTTAATTAGATGTATTTGTCGTTTTATAGAATTTTTCTCAGAAACTAAAAACGTTGAGGCCCACTATTACAGATTGATAAGCTAGCTGTAAGATCAGGTATAAAATATTGTCCAACTTTAGGCCACAAATTGTGGTGCTTCCATTCGTTGGGGGATTGAAGTGTATGCCATTGTGGGCTACGTGGGAATCCCATTAAGGACCAATATCCCAAACTTGGGAATTAAAATGTGCCACCATATGACCTAACTTTTTCTGGTTTATTTATTATGTTACATTTCACTTTACAATATGAATACTCACAACAAAAAAATAAATAATTTAGTGGCATTTTTTTTTCCTGCAACCTCTCCACTATGGACTATTAATAAAATCTGTTCTTTTGCTGCAAGCTTATAGCACGCTTATAGATAGTAGAATATCCCTTTGATGTTTCAAATCACAAAAACCTAGACCGTACTAAAATGTTATTCATTCTAATGGAGTTAAGAAAAGAATTTTTTTTTTTTTTCAAATATAAACATCGGCAGATCCTAATGGAGCGGGGAGGGCATTATCATTGGTTGGACTAGTTTCATATGAACGTGAATAATTATAATAATAATATTAAGGTGAGAAATAATCAATAGAACATGAGTGTGAGATTTAAAGCGTAACCATTAATAATAAAATAGTGTTATATTATAACAGTAATGAGAAGTTTAGTGATTGAGTACTTTAACTTTCTTATATTATTGTAACTTTATTTAAATTTTTATATAAAATAATTAAAATATATATTATTTTATGTATAAAATTAATTATTGAGTATTGACCCCTCTCAATCGAATGGTCTAATTCCGCACCTGTATAAACGTATACTTATGCTGTAAAAAAAAATTGCAATGCTTACGAATTTCTAATGTAGCATTTTAGACTCAACTATAAAAGAAAAATTAAATCCTATGGGTGATTTCCAGCGGTAAAGAAAAATAATTAAAATAATTAATTAAATTATTATTTAATTCAATAAATTTTTTAATTTAATAAATTATTTATTAAATAAATATTTAATAATACAACCATTTAATTCAATAAATTATTTATTAAATAAATATTTAATTGAATAATGTTTTAACTAAATATAATAAATAATTTAATATTTATCTAATATAAAAATATGTCATTCCATATAAAATAAAAAAGTTTAATTAAATAAAAGTATATTTGCTTCCATTAATGTTTTAATTATATATAATAAAAATTAAATAGAATGTACCAAATATTTATCTATTTATTTTAATACATAAATAATAAATTATTCTTATAAATAATTTAATATTAAAAATGAAATTGTGCAATAAAATTGACTAATAAAATAACTAATAATATTCAAATGAAATTATATTAAAAATTCTCAAATAATTGCATATACTATTATGAAAGGTAAAAATTGACATCGTCATTTTCAGAATTAAGTTGATCATCGAACTCTTCCTCTTCTTTACTATCATTGTTTACATCGATTTCTTCATCAGTTGCATGTTGTTGGAGGTTAGGAAGTTCAACTATTTCAGGTTCATCATCGAACGTAGTGCTACCTAATGTGTTAGGAAATGTAGACTCAACAATTATCGTTGCAAGGATTGGCTCCGACAGTTGATATGCTTGATCAAATGCATTGTCTGAAGATTCTGTGTCATCAAACTCAATTCGACCACTTAGTTTGCTTTTCATCATAACTTTTTAAGTTGATTGGCTAGCTCCTAAACGGTTTGCGTAATAAATTTGTTTTACTTTTTCAACAACAACGAATGGATCATACCCCTTATATCGCCTTGTAGGATTAATCTCAGTGATCTTGTAGTCGGGGTGAGTCCGAGTTCTGTTTGGAGGAGAAAGATCATACCAATCATAGCAAAAAAGTACAACATGATGAAATGAATAATCGTGTGCATATTCTAATTAAGGAATTTGTTTAAGCACTCCATACCAATCATTGTGTGGAACTAGGTTTCCCTAGTTGTTCCAATTGTTTAATACAATATGTTTTGATGATGACAAATACAATAATATTCTAATTGTCTATGTTTATTGTATATGCTTATATTTGTAGAACTAGGTTAGGTTTCCTAGTTGTTCTATATCTTGATGATGACAAATAGAACATAACAAATAGATAATGACAATTAGAATGCAAAAGAATGTTACATGCTAAAAAGAATACATTTGATGTTATATGCTAAAAAGAATACATTTGATGTTGTATGCTAAATAGAATACATTTGATCTTGTATGATTGATCTTAATGGTAATCATATAGCTTACACATCATACAATGTTATATGAAAAACATCCTTTTGAGAACATATCCAATAACTCTCTATATGTGCTTGATGGATTAACTATTGGATATATTTGTGTCTATATGTGCATATGCATGAATATCAAGTGCTTTAGTGTTACAATGCATGCATGCTAGGCAAAGAATATTATTTGATTAATATAATTTGATCCTTGCCTAAACTGTATATGTATGATGCATTGATTAATCTATATATGCATATGAAGATATTAGAAAACATTGGACTAACTATACTTTCTAGTGAATTATCTTGTGTATAGGAAAGTCCAAGGCATCAAGAACAAGATGGAACAAGAAGGAACATTCATATGATGCCCAAAGTCAAAAGGCAAAGCATGAAATGTCAATTCCATGAAGAACATGTTAATGCCGAAGATAGGATTCATGAAGAATACCAAGTCCAAGCAAATGGTAAAAAGGAAAATAGTTATTAGGACTTAAGGTATTCTTGTCAAAGGAAAATTGATATATATCTCTCTCTAAACTCTTAGAATGATGCTCTTAAAAGAAAATATTGATTCCTGTTTTTAAAGTATCTCAAACAAACCAAGGAATCAAGAGAAAGGAAAGAAAGAATGAGTTTGGGCAAAACCTGCAGAGACATTCGAATGAATGACCCTGATTCATTCGAATGACTCTGTCATCAGAGGCCCCAACGGCTACATTGCATCAGACATTCGAATGAATGACCTAGATTCATTCGAATGACTCTGTCATCAGAGAAGCACAACGGCTAGATAACGGCTAGTCATTCGAATGAATTCTAATGATCCATTCGAATGACTCGAGTCCTGAAGCCAAAAACGGCTAGTTTTTCAATGGATAAAATTGATTAAAATAATGGGTAACGGCTATAAACGGCTAGTACACTTAGAAACCCTATAAATACCCATTAAACTCTCATTTCTAGCCAAGCCTTTGATTCCCATCATCCTCATACTTCATTCTATCAATGGATTAATTTTTTCCATCATCATAAGAGCAAAAAGAGAGATATATTATCAATACACCTATAGTGCTTCAATTTGTATTATCCACTCTTTGAGAGAGTTTCTTTTTCTACTCAAATTTTCATACACTTGTAAAGAGGGTGAGGTATCCCTCAAGTTGCTTAGGGTGTGGTATCCCTAAGGTTTGGTTCTTGAGGCTTCTACACAAAGGTGGGGGATCCTAAGTGTGAGGAGTGCTCTTGGATGTAAAGGTTTGTCAAGCACCTAAGTTAGAAGCTTGATGATAGTGGAGAAATCTTGAGCAAGTAGCTTGGGGACTGGACGTAGATCACAAGGGTGGTCGAACCAGGATAAATCACTGTTTGCAATCTCTCTAACTCTATCTCTTTATTTATTGCAAACTTAAATTATTGTCTTGCATATTTAAGAATTGCATTTGTTAATAATTGTTTATAAGTTGCTCTATTTATAAGTTGCTCTGTTAATCTTATTGTTTTATTACACACATAATTGAGCATGCTTATAATCTTTAACTGTTATATTCCGCTGCGTAGTAATATTGATTGCATGAAAATGCAATATTTGTCGAAATAGGAATAATTTCTTAAATACCCAATTCATCCCCCTCTTGGGTATTGGTTACCAAGACCAACACATTGGTTGTTTCAGCATCATTAGAATATTCACCCTTAACCCAAACCCCACTATTGTTTGTCCTTTGTCTAGTTTTCCATTCAGATGTGTGAAACTTGTATCCGTTGACAAAATAAATGGGTCAAATAATTGCTTTGTTCATAGGTCCCCATGTCAAACTCATCAAGTTATAATGGTCGCTGCTACAATGATTTTGCACCTATATAGATTTTAAAACTAAGTTATACGTATCCGATTACGATAAAGTAAATCGTTCGATTGAAATATACAGTATAATTAAACACATACATAATTTGCAAACTATGAAGAAAACATTTGATCAGAGCATTGATCACCAAATTTTTGTTGAAACATCCTATAAGAGCTATATTTTTGTTGAAGCATTTGCAAACCGGTAATAGTCCGACGGTGATTATAATAATATTTTATTCATTGATTACCGTTGCTTGTAACTAACGCTAACTTTGTAACTATTTTAAACTTTTACCGTCGGTAATATACGACGAAAAATATACGATTATTTTATTCTCCTAATTACTGTCGTAGCTAACTGACGGTAAATTTAGTATTATTTTAATATTGTTACCGTCGTTACATTCTGACGGTAACAATAAAATTAATTATTTAAAAAATTAATTAAAAATCAGTTAATTATTTTAAATAATTATTATATATTTTAGCATTATTTTAATAATTAATTATATTATTAAATAATTTTAATTTCATTTTATTATTTATATTATTTATAAATATATAGAAATTTATATTTTATTTAATTAACACAGAAAATTTATATAATTCCAAATTTAATAAATCATATAAATTTATTAATAAATAAATTTAATTAATTTTTTTAGTTTATTAATATATAAATTTATATTTAATAACTAATTATGAAATAAAGCAATTAATACCAAAAAGTTAAAGAAAAGACATATAATATTTAAATTGTTTAACTAAATACAAATCGCAGCTAGTTTGACGATGAATAATTGGCACTATCATCGTCATTTTCAGAATTTAGGTCCAAGTCAAAACATTCTTCTTCTTCTTCCTCTTCTTCTTCTTCCCCATCATCATCGACGTCACCAGTTGATTGTTGATAGATGTTAGAAAGTTGAAGTATTTCTGGTTCGTTGTTTGCTGCTACCAATGTCATCGTATCTGTTGTCTGAACGCCAATTGTTGTGGGGATTGGGTCTGGCACTTGATAGGGTTGATCGATGATTGCTCAGTTGACTGCATGCTATCCAACTCAATGCGGCCACTCGGTTTGCTCTTGATTATAACTTTTCAGCTTGATTGAGTTGCTCCTAGATAGCTAGCATAGTATACTTGCTTGGCTCTTTTAGCAAGCACGAATAGATCATACCCGTTGTAACGCCTTGCATGATTAATCTCAATAATAGAGTAATCAGGATGAGTTTGTGTTCCATTTGGTGAAGGATCGTACCAATGACAGAAGAAAAGAACAACATGATTAGATGGGCCATTGTGCTTATATTCCAATACAAGTATTTTTTGATGCACTCCGTAGAAATCAGGACTTGTTTCATCAATATTAGAATATTCACCCTTGACACAAATACCACTGTTGTCTATCTTTTTATTAGCTGCCCATTTATGTGTGTGGAACTTGTATCCATTAACAAAATAAATGGGTCAGCTAATCGCTTTGTTCATTGGTCCCCATGACAAACTCATCAAGTTATTGTCATTACTACAATTATTTTGCACCTAAAAAAATGCATGGTGAAAGTAAGTTATTAATTGCTTATGATAGGGAACTGTTTGGTCGGTTAAAGTATATAATATAAAACTGTTAAACACATACATAATTTGCAAACCATGAAGGAAACATTTAATCGGTGAACTGATCACCAAATTCTTGTTGAAACATCCTGAAAACATGCATCAATGGTAAGAAATGAACGGTTAACGTGTGTGTTAATCAAATAAAGTATATTAAGGATGGATGGAACAAACTTACTCATAGTAGGGGAGTACTGTGAAATACTTCTTCACAGTTGAGCAAAACACATAGGTGGACTGCTTCCTTTTCTTGCGCGTTCAACCAGTAATCTAATCCCTTTCCTGCCGGATGACCAGATTGATTGAATATAGAAAGGGTCAACTGACTAGGCATTCCTCCACCATCACTATTTCGTCCCACCGTGGTTCTACTGCAATTAACATTAGCAGCAAAGTAGTAGGAACAGAATAAGGAGGTTTCTTTTGTCAAGAATGCCTCGCATATCGACCCCTCAACTTGAGCTCTGTTCTTGACGGTTCTCTTGAAGACTCCCATGCATCTTTCAAACGGATACATCCACCTATACTGAACCGGACCATACATGCGAGCCTCATAAGGCAAGTGTACTTGCAAATGTTCCATTACATCAAAAAAAGCAAGAGGAAACAATCTTTCAAGTTGGTAGAGGATGATTGGAACATTGTGTTCTAGGAGTAGGAGGTCTTCAACATTAACTATGGATGAGCAAAATGACTTGAAGAAGTGACTTAGTTCACTTAGAGGCTTCAACACGTTCTTCAGTAGTTCTCTAAACGCAATTGGCAGCAAGCATTGCATAAACACGTGACAGTCATGACTTTTCATTCTAACCAACTTTCCTTGAGCGATATTAACACATCGAGCCAAGTTAGATGCATAACCGTCGGGCAATCTCAGAGTCTGCAACCAATGAAGAACACTTTGAACTTGTTGCTTGATGAGGGTGTAGCAAGCCTTCGGGTTGATGACACGACCGCCAGAAATCTCCTATAAATTTAAATCACGGCGTCTGTAAACCTCTTTCAAGTCCAGTCTTGCCTTCTCGTTGTCCTTGGTTTGATCAGTGTTCATGAAAGTATGCATTATAGTATCAAAAACATTCTTTTCAATATGCATAACATCAAGACAATGACGAACCAAATTATCTTTCCAGTACAACAAATGTAACATCCCGATTCTTCCTTGCATGAAAAACCCGTAGCAATGCCTCGTTAATGACGGTTAAAGACCACTCAAGAGGGCGAGAAAGTGAGAGTTGACCTCTAAAATCGCAGGATTGGCAATTAGGGTTAGGTCTTGCTATCCCAAAAATTTCCTGAAGCATAGGTACGAATTTCGGCTTGAACGGGAATTTTCCGGATACCAGAAAAAGGTTGTGGAATTTTTAGCACGGTAAGAAAGTCAGAAAAATATCCCTTAACAAAATTCCCCGGATTGTCAAGGAAAATTAGTGGATTGTAATAGTATGTCTGGAATATTTTTGGGACAACCGGACACATGAGATTTCGGACAAAACGCGAGCAAACGAGAGCAGAACCGGCCAGGGAGCCATTAAGTACCTTCAACAGAAGGTAATAAATAAATAAATTAATATAATAATAATAATAATAATAATAATAATAATAATGGTAAAAGTAAAAGAAAAAGGAAAAAAGAAAAAGAAAATTAAGGCTATAAATAGCCGTTTAACCTTCAGAGACTTTACGTCTCTTTGACAAACACCAGTCCTGCTAGTGCACATCGCGGTTACTCCGTCAAATTCCAGAAAAGTCCCCAAAGCACGTGTTCACGACCAGGAAATTACCGACAACAATGCCACCGAAGCGGAATCATCATTTGATGTGGGTAACCCTAAGCCCACTATCTATGTGGTTTTGTTTATGATTATCTATGTGCTTTTATATATGTTTGACTGCAAAAACTTTAAGTAGGAAATTAAGATATTATATGATAAAGAGGGTTTTTGGAGATTTTAGCAAAGAAAATGCATAACTGTACTGATTGGAACCCTAGGAATAGTAAACTTTGAACGTTCTGGAGAAAAATGAGAACTGAAGTCTCAGGAGCCAAAATTGCCAGCTTTCATTCGATTAAATGATCTTTCAGCCGAATGAAAGAAAATTTTAAGCTTTCAATCGATTGAATTCTCATTCAGATGAATGAAAGAAAATCCTAGGATTTTAATCGATTGAATCCCAAATTCATTCATATGAAAGAATTCTGGAGGTTTCAATCGATTGAATCCCAAATTCATTCGAATGAAAGAACTCGCAGGATTTCATTCGAATGTACCCCTAGTCATTCGAATGAACCCTGAAGCACTTGAGATTTAAGGTGTTCTAAAGGATCCAGTAAGTATAGATATGCATACCATGGTATAGGGAAGCATGCATCATGAGAAAACGGCCGTCGTATGAGTTAGGACGACCGTAGATAACTAGAGGTTTTCACGTAAAGTTAAAGGTACATAATTGGACCCTAGGGAATAAAGCAGAGTATAGAGGCTTTAATCACCAAGGATTCGGACGACCTCAGAAAGAGTATGTAGTTATATGATTAGGAAGACCCCTATTCTCTTGGCAAGTCTTACAGACACGCCCCTCACTAATTCGGTAAGCTGGATTGGTTATGAGCAACGCAGGTAGAGAGACCTGAGTACGATAGCAACGGGCGAAGGCCCGAGATTTTGAGATTAGGCCAAGGCCTAAGAGTTCAGAACGCCAAGGCCTTAATATGAAGAGAACAGGCCAAGGCCTGAAGAAAGAAAGTACTGAAGGGGCCCCAGTTCAGAAAAAAGCAAAGAAAAACATGGTCGAGTCCAAGGGCTGACCTACGTGTCCACACCTGATCGAGTCCAAGGCCCGATCCCTCGCCATTCCTGTAAGGGGGTGCATGGTTGTACTTATCGTGTTCGATGTCTTTCTCCTATGAACTTTAAGTCGTTAGCTACCACACCGGTCAAGAGCGCTGCCGGGTCGACACGATAGGGAAAAGAAAGAGGTTGTAACTGAGGCCATGGTTGCAAAGGTGAAAGGACTAAGAAGGACGCAGCCACATGGCGCGTAAGAGATACCCAGAATCCCTCATGCACTATATAATTACATGTATGAATGAATAAATGAAAGTATGTATGTATGGAAGTATGTATGTCTGTGTATATATATGGTTATGCATTATGTATTGTCAAGGGAATGTCCCGAGACGAATAGTACGTCACTTAGAAGTAAAGTGAGCAGGCGATGACATATTGCCATACTCAAGCGAGATAAGTTAAAGGAGCACGAAGCCGAGGTAATATCAAGATTAGAATTCCCAATCACCTAGTAATTTAGATAAAACTGCTCAGGGTGTAGGTCCAAGATAACAAACAGTAGGGGGATAGTATGCATGACACTTAGAGGTTTCCTGAGTGGCCTGGACTCTGCCCGAGTAAATGAACAATAGAGACCACGCAGGGTGTCCACTAAGAACGAGGTTATTCTTACCCCCACTCGTGTATGACTCCAAATCGAAGAGATGGCCTCCCCGCCCGCGAAGGATGTTTGGCTATTTACTCGCACACGTCAGCGTAACTTCTACACGGACACTCTGATAGAGACTTACGCGTTTGCTCCTGCCAACTTACCCTCAGAACAGCAACCACAGCCCGCACAGCCTCTCCAGTTACCCTGAGGACCAGGATCCTCGCCGCGACAGGTATGTACCCGCACTTTCTTTATCTATTGCTATGCCGTTAAGCGCGTTATTATTCGTATGACTCTCTATTTTCTAGCATTAGTAGTTGTGAAAGGAATTTTAAAACGGCCCATATTTTTGGCAAACCCTAGTTTGGAAAGATAACTTAAGAACAATAGTAGTTCACACCACCAGAAGATCACCACCTAGTCTGGAGGGCTTATGACTTAAGCATAGGCCAGCTAGCTAGGGTGTTTAAGCAAATCCCAGAATATGCTCTTCTGCATCCAGTTATGTTGTTACCCATAACCTGGAAGCCTAATATTTCCATTCTCAGTAATCTTCGGAAACCGTCTTACCTTCCTCCAAATGTCACGAGCAGTTAATCTCTGCGGAGGCTCTTCATTTTCAATTCTGTTTTTCTAAAACCCATACTTGCTGTTCCGAAACGTGTGACTAGGTTCCAAGAATACCCTATGACAATCAAACCACGATTGTTTTCCTCCGTTCGGTAGCCGAAATGCCTTAGTGTCTTCTATACTAACTGAACACACCAACCTTCCAACTGTCAGCCATAAGCCGAAAAGTCATTAATAGTCCACATCAAAGATGCCCTTAGCATGAAATTTTGCTTCATGGACACGTCACACGCCAGCACACCTGGACTCTACAACATGTTCAGTTCATCAATCAACGGTTGGAGGAAAACATCAATCTTGGCTTTTGGGTTGCTCGGCCCTGGGATCACACAAGATAAGAACAGATACGTATCTTTCATATACATTTCATGGGGGAGATTATACGGTATAACGATGACATGCCAACATGAATACGGTTTGTTGAACTGATTATTAGGAGCAAACCCATCTGAGAAAAGACCTAATCTGACATTCCGAGGATCTGCGACGAAGTTGGGATAAACGTTGTCGAAGTGTTGCCACACTTCTCTATGAGACGGGTGAGTCATAGTACCATCATTTCTCGTGTTCTCATAATGCCAGGTCATATGTGGTGTTGAGCTCATCGAGGCAAACAATCTTTTAAGTCTTCGGATTAATGGCAAATAATGCATTCTATTGTACGGAACATTCTTGTACCTCCCAAGACCAACTCTAGTAGGTTTAAACCTAGCAGCGCCACAAAATTTGCATTCAGTTAAGCTTGCATCATCCTTATAGTACAACATACACCCCACATGACAACAGTCAATCTTTAAGGACTGCAATCCAAGTTTGGAGAATATTTTTTTGGCTTGATAGAAGTTCGGTGGTATGTCATTATTCGGGGGTGTTAGTTCTTGGATGAACGAAATCCACTGGTCAAATGATCTCTCAGATTGATTGGCCTCCGACTTCATAGTCAACATTCGTACTGCAACAGATAACTTTGAATGTAAAGATCCTTCCCAAACAGGAGTATTTGTTTCTTCTAGTAAACTATAAAAGTTCTTAGCCTCCGTATTAGGTTCTTCGTCAAGCGTGGTACCGTCGAAGGCATCATTAACCATTTTAGCAAATCTATCATTATCATTAAATTGAAAGTCTCCTGCTTCATCATCTTCAGCAAATTGTACGTGACTTGTACTGCCCCCTCCGCAATGCCGCCTACTAAACTCATTGACACCGTTAGCATCCACTTCTCCGTGGTCGGTCCATAGCCAATAATGCAACTCAAACCCATTCTTATAGAGATGCAATTTAACCCTTTCAACATCCAATATTCTACATTGCTTGCACAATATTGAACATGGACATCTAATATTTTGCAAGGCCATCATAGTTGTAGCGTTCATACAAAAGTAGTTAAGATTTGACATTAAGATTTTAACACTTTGAAGTTAAAGAAATTGGAGGGGAGGAGAAAATTGAATGAATTTTATTTTAAAGTTCATAAATATTTACTTTAAAAATAAAAATGTATTTCATAATAAAGTAAATTAAATATATAGAACTTTTATAAACATTACATTTAGTAGTGTTATTTTGTTAGCAACAAATTTCTACCACTTTTAATCATCAACAGGATTATTTATCAATTGACATTTAATTTATAATATATTTTTCAATATTAATAACATGTTCAATATTTATTTAATTTATACTGTAACATCCCACTTTTCCTTAGTAAAGATTTCACAGGATAAATATCCGCCGAAGCCCTTTGTACAGATTAAAAATGTGGAAGCATGAATTCTTAAGAACCAAAGTGTCTGTAGAAATTATTCTGTATAATTTCTCGAAATTCTGATGACACTAAAATGATTCCTCTTGTCCCTTAGAATTGGATGGTAAAATTAAACTGCCTGTTAAACGGAGTTCTGCTTAGTTTCAAACGATTCTGCAGACACTAGATCAACTCCTTTTAGCCATCAGAGTGTAGTAGAGTGTCTAAAGTCTCTGGAAACCATACCCTTGCAGAGGGAAAGGTTGTAAATATCTTGGATTAACCCCAAAACCTCACTAGGAAAATTAGGAGATCGCGGAAAGACGACCGAAACATTTTTCGGACGGCCGTTCGCTAAGCACCCGGACAGCGTACGACAAAACACGATCAAACGGGACTGGAAAGTGGGTCCCACGGCCAAGAGATATCAGGTCTCTCCTCACCACAACCACACATTCCAGTTGAAAAGTCAACGCTGACTAAGCGTTGACTGTTCGTTCTTATCCGTTTATTTTAATTTCTTTTTCCTTTTTCTTTGCAAATTAATTTTTGTGGACATAAATAGCCAAGACCATTTCATCCTTGGGCCTATAAATAGCCCCTTCCATGGCTTCATTTTCATATTTTCTCATTCTCCCCAAGTCTCTGCTCAAAAATCGTTCGGTTGAGAAACCTTGCCGTTACGCTGCCGGAAGCAAGAGACCAGTCAGGAAAGCTAAACACCCAGGGAAACCTTACCCTCATAACCATCTCCAACCATCTCCAAGACTCTAAGAAAGTGGGTAAACTTATCTTGCTTACCTCCTTGGTGGCTTATGTGTGCTTGTGTTTGATTATGTGTAATTCTGATGACTGTTGGATCTGTTAGGTATGCTAGGCTTAGGTTTTGTAGATGATTTGGATATGTTATTTGAGCTGGAATATGTTGTACAATGGTTGTTGGAACTTGTAGAAGAAACCCAAGAAGTGGGCATAGGAAAGGATGGAAAAGGAAGCAAGAAAGCAAAGGAGGATGCCTAAGTTGCGCCAGGGTGCTGAGCAGCCTCTAGGGTCCGCTGAGCGCCCTAGGGCTGTACTTAGCCAATGGTTTCGAAAAGGTTTTTTTCACTACTAGAAATATGACTATTACCGTCCCTAAATTACCATCGGTTATTTTCTGACGGTATTACCGTCGGCATTTACCACTTTACCGACGGTAATCGGTTCGCAGAAAAAAAAAGCAATATGTCCATTACCGTGGGTAATAGCCGCCTTTACCGTCGGATATTACCGACGGTAAAAATTTTTTTTAAAATTTTTCATTTTGGCTCCAAAATGTTGGCGCCATGTAATTGGGTTACCGTCGGTGTTGCTTAGATCCGACGGTAACTTTATGAATAAAAATGCATCGTTTTTGGGAATCAAGTTACCGTCGGTAATGTGTTTAATAAAACGATGCGTTTTATTTTATATTATTACCGTTAGAATTCACTGGTTACCGTCGGATAAATCCGACGGTAACCTTCAGAAAAATACTTAAGCGAATTTCCTTTCTCTTCTTCTCATTACAGCAACTTTCTCCTTTCTCTTCCCTTCTCTCTTTCCCCACTCACCACCATAACACCACCGTGCCACCACCGCTCCACCACCGTGCTACAGGTATGTTGTATTGCATTGTGGGTAGCTATTGTTTTCTTTTTTTCACACCACCGCACCGCCACCACTAAAGCCACATATTCCTTGCTTCTGTTCTTTCCTTTGCACCCCACAAAATATATGTTAATTTCACAACATTTTCTATGTTTATTTAACATTTCATTTCTTTTGGTTGTCATGACTTATGCTTAAGATGTGTCACCACCACTTAATTTGTAATGAGCTGAGGATCTAAGGAGTCAAGGATTGTGTCAAGGATTGATCAAACAATTATCAACGACAGTTAGGTATGTATTAAACTTTATTAGTACTAGGATAGAGACTTATTTTTATTAGGATAGATTTGTAGGATTGGAGTTGTATGGCTGGACTGGGGGAAGGAACGCTTAGCGTTACTTTCCGACATTGTTTGAATTGATGTGCTGGCAACGGTGATTATGTGTTGTTTGCGGAGATTGGA
>QANU01008392.1:22666-59307 GCA_003254905.1 Nissolia schottii
GTGTTCTTTAATTATCTAGCTAAAGTGATATGTGAAAATGCAACATGATAGAAAGTTGTTACGATAATTGTATGTGTTATGTAAATTGCCTTATTAATTTGGAGTATGAGATTCTAATATGCTATTTTGCTCATTTAAATAAATTGGTATATGGAAATATAGCTTGTTAAGGTGTTGTGTGTGCTAGTACATATAGGAGTGCTGTTCGGATAAAATGTATATGATGTCCTGAAAAAGAGAATGTTGGAGTTAGTGGGTAATCTGGACCTTAGCACCCTTTAGGGTGTTTTAATTTTATAATCGCGACAACAATAGGTTTGTGTTGGTGATGTGTGTGTATGGCTGATTCGAAGGAGAAATTGATGAAGAGAACTTGAGTATAAATTATCTTGCTGGAATTGTGCGCATGTGAAACATTCACCTAGCTAATTCGGGTATGTAAGCATAATAGGTTAAAATGTTGTTTGTATTAATATTGCATGTGCTGGGTTGAAGGGGCAAAGGACTATAAGCATTCCAACCAAGTAGATAACAACCTAGTGAAGCATGGTTTACAACTTAAGCATAAGCTAGCTAGCTAGGGTGTTACAATATAGGAGGAGTGTGTAGGTTTATTTGAGAAACTATTGTTGCAGAAGCCCGAATTTGAGCCACTAGTGAGATATATATTTGTCCCCTATTACTTATTTGTCTTTTACCTAAGAAACTATATTTTCACATGTGCACCGTTCATCTTTAAATTCTACCAACCATAAACGGAATATATGTTGTCCACCACATAACATATAAATATTTAATTAGTTATTAAATATAAATTTTAATATATTTATAAATTACAAAAATTAAATGAAAATTTTAATTGATATGATTATAGTCATTTATTAAAACAAATAATACAAAATTATAAACAATTTTAATTTTTAAAAATATTTAATTATTACCGTCGGATATATCCCACAGTAACGAACACGAATAAAATATTATTATATTACCGTCGCCTTGAACCGACGGTAAACCAGTTCAAATGTACTCAAATGTGAACCGGTTTACCGTTGGTTTATACCGACGGTAATTACCGTCGGTTTCATTTTTCGACGGTAAAATGATTACCATCGACCACTTTACCGTGTGTCCGCGTCCGACGGTAATGCTGACGATAGCATAAAAAACCGACGGTAACACCGACGGTAATGAGCTATTTTCTTGTAGTGTTTAAAGCTTGGAAAACTTCAGGGACAGCTGAGCGGCCCCATTGGACCGCTGAGCGACCTGAAGAACAATTTGAGAAATGGTTGTAAAATGAAGTTTTGTGGCTGTGATGGGTTCAGGGACCGCTGAGCGGACCTAAGGGAGCGCTTGGCAGCCTGAAACTTGGTTGTCCCATGGAGACTTGGAAAGGGGTGACGAAGTGAACCGGGAATTCCCGGGGGTGTTAAGCAACCCAGGGAACTCTAGGTCGCCAAGCTAACCTGGGCCAGGAAATAAATGATTACGAAAACTATCTTAGGCCACATGTTTCCAACAAGCATTGATCTGTCTGATGTGTGTTGATCTGTATGATGTATGTGGAACATTGAATATAGTATAATACAATGCATTATGAGGACCGGGTTGTCACTTAAGCGTTAGGACAACCTTAGATAACTAGAGGTTAATCACTTAATTTTTAAAGATCATAATTGAACGCTAGGGAACAAGTGATGTTCTAAGAAGGTTCCGACCACCATGGGTTCGGTGTACCTTAAGACAAGTACATAGTTATATAATAGGAAGTCCCTCTCTTGGAACGTCTACTGACACGCCCCTCACCAGTCCAACAAGATGGACTGGTCAATGATGATAAATGAAACAGGAGAAAGAATGAAAGAAAGAAGAGATAAATGATGAGGGTGACGTCACAACTAAGAAATGATGATGTAATGATGATGATATATGAGTCCACGCCTGGTTGCGGCACAAGGGCCAGCCGCTCGCCATCCCGCTAGGTGGATGATTCTCTCTATTCATGGTTGATAGATGGACCCTAGTTATTCGTCGGTGGATCGCAACCATTCAGGTTAGAGCGTTGCCTGGTCGCCATCAATATGGGAACAAAAACAGATTGTAACCGGACGGCCACGGTTACATGGGTGAAAGGACTAAAGCTAAAAGGAAAGACAAGAAATGACAAGAAGGATGCGACCCCAGTCCATTAGTTAGTTGGAAGCATAAGAGAACCCCATATTCCCCCATGCATAAGATACACAATGAATGAATATGTGATGCATAAGTATATGGTGAATGAATGGGTGTAAGTCTATGTATTATGTAGGTACCGTCAAGAGAACGCTCGAGACCGCTTATGTATATATGCGAAGAAAGTTAACAAGCACGAGAACCTAGCTAAAGAAAGATTAGATCCTCCATCACCTATTAAAGTAGATAAAGCTGCTCAGGATCTAGGCAATAGATAATAATCAGTAGGAAGTTAGTATATATATCTCCTGAGTGGCCTGGTTTCATCAGTGAGAAAAAGAAGTAGACCCCATGCTAAGGTAATCCACTGAGGAAGAACGTTCTCACCCCACTCACTCATGATTCCAGGGGCAGACGAGAGCTACGAGGAGCAGCAGGAGGAGCCGTGAAGGATAAAGTAAGATGGAGGGCAAGACCTCAAGGCCATAAAGACGAGTAGTATAGTAGTGTGGATCTTTTGCTACAAGAAATGAACTATGTGTTGTAATGGATATGCTATGTAAATGTAATTATTATAATACTATGTAGATTGTTGTGAATATCTGCAATGGACCATATGTTTGCTTATCTATCTGATTATACTGTTATTGGTTAGTGATTGTAAGCCCAAGGCTCTGTCGCTTATACTGTTTATATCTTGTTCACACGCGACTCATACTTTAGTAATACCTCACAAGCAGAAAAAGTTTAAAATTGGTCCATATTTTCCCTAATCCAATATTTTCGTAATAAAGGACTATAAATATTCCTCACCAATGATTTAACAACCTAGTAAACATTGCATACGACTTAAGCGTAAGCAGTTAACTAGAGGTGTTACATATAACACGAATTGTAAATAATTTAATTGTACCAACGTGGGGTTGTTCGAGGTGGTAAGTACTCAATACCCTTAACTAGGAGTCTTGAGTCGAGAGACCCCTACCACCTTCAAGGACATCAAATTGAGTTTGTCGAATTTCAGGTAATAGGGTCCGAATGTTGATGATTCTATCGAGACAAAAATTATAATTTTTTATATATTATAGATTTATGTTACTATTTTTAAAAAATAATTATCTTTATTTAGTTAAATCTTGTGCATTGCACGGGTGCACAAATACTAATAGTAAAGGTATTCTAGAATTATTCCCAAATGATATATGTCACTTTCACAATGACTCTCTAGAATGTTCGCAAAAAATATTCTTCTTGTTACTAATTTTATGATCATCTATTACCTATATAAAGGGAATTATTGTTGGTAACTAACTCTTTGATATCAAACTTTTCTATTTCTAATTTTTGAAATCTTTCATCATAACTTGCAAGAAGTTATTTGAAATTTGACATTATTTTAATTTTTATTTTTCTTATATCTACTTTAATTTAAGAATATCTTTTTAAAAAAACTTAATTTTAAACACTTATATTTTTTAACTAAAAAATGTGATTTAACATGCACAACAATAATTCAATAGTTAACAACGGTGAAACTTGCTAGTTCACCCTTAACAAGGATTTACTTTTAGTAAGAGTGTATCTAATAAATATAAATTAATAAACTTGCACCAATGTAAAAAGGATAAGAGAGAGAAAATAAAGGGTAAGGGAGACGACACCAAGGAAATGGATGAATATAATATGATATTTTTTAATTAAATAAATATATAATATGTTATAATTTAAACTGATTTCAGATAAAAAAATATTAAAATAAATTTGTACAGAATTTTATAATTTCAATATCAATAAATTAATTTTATTCATTAATATTTATGAAAAAATATTTAATTATATAATTTAAAAAAATGTTTAAAAGTTAAAAATATAACAATATTATACTTTATTGTAACAAGAGCATATGTGTCATTTTAATACAACTCTCATTTTTATCTTCATCTAAACATAATAATTTTTTTTTATTTTCTTTCGTCTCATTTTTTTTGCCTACGTCCAAATAAAGAATAAAAGAATCGTGGTCTATATGCTGTTTACGTAATAAAGTCGGACACAGCATTAGAGCAATCAAATCAAATACTTTATTCATGTGCTGATTCATTAAGGTCATAAATCATAACATTAATTAATATGCACTCATTTGGACTTTCAGCTTTTTCGTGTGGAAGCCACGCGTTCAGGCTATAATATATCATTATTAATACTCTTTCGTGTGTAAGGCACGATAATGCCCTTACCTACACTTAATTATTTTTATTTCCTGTGATTAAATATTAGAATATATAGTTGAAATATTGATAATTGTAATAGTTAGTTAGGATTAGCTAATAGTTTAGCTAATTAGCTAATGGTTAGTGGTAGCCTATATATAGGCTGTATCGCTTGTGTAATTCAGATAACTTTTCATTCTATCAAATTCCTTCCGTTTCAATTCTCTCTTTTCTCTCTTTGATACCATGAATTTCAACATGGTATCAGAGTCACGGCATCCACCTTGAAGCATCCGCACTTCATTTTTTTTCTTTTTCATTTTCCCTCATTTTCTCGCTTCCCAAACACTGTGCCCTTTCGTTTTTCTTCAGTTTCCTATTATTTTCTCGAAAAAAAAAACAAACACAAAAGCACTGTTCTTTCCGCATTCTTTCACTCTATTTGCTTCAGTTTTTTCTTCAAAAAACAAAATCTCTCTCTCTCTTGATTGCAAACCAAATCCCTAACTAATTCGTTCCAATTCCGATTCTAATTCCTTCAGATCTCGCTCTCTCTGTGCAAAATCAACGCAATGAGGAGATGGTGTCTGGTTCAGGAATCTGTGCAAAGCGCGTGGTGGTGAACGCTCGTCACCGCATGCTCGATCGTAGCGAAGGAGCTTTTCAACGGGCAGAAGGTGGTGGTGGTCTGCTGCGAAGAGATCTGCATCTCTGACGGCCTCGTCAGGCAGAAGATGAAGCACATGCTCTTCCTCCGCAAGTGCATCAACACCAAGCCCTTTCCTCGGTGGCAGCGATTCAGATCTCGACGGCGCCGCGAGGGATTCGCTAGCGGTTTGAGGAGCACAGGTTGTTGCAGAGGTTGTACACGTCAAGATCTCCTTGCAGAGGAGACGAGTGGGCTGCGATTGTGGAAGAAAGAGCCTGTACGCGCTGAGATCTCCTTGCGGAGGAGACGAGGGGGCTGCGATTGTGGAAGAAAGAGCCTGTACGCGCTGAGATCTCCTTGCGGAGGAGACGAGGCGGCTGCGGCGGCGGAAGGCCGCGGGTCCGACTTCCAGATCTGTTGCGGTTGATTTTGCAATTCTCTATAGCTACTAGTTTTGTTTCAGTTTGAAATTGATCCTCTCTTCGGCGCCTTGGAAGTGGAAGCGTAACGGTCTTGGTGTGGGATTTCTCATCTAGTATTCTTCTGCTCTTGCCTATGCATTTTCTCTCTGTCTTCGATAATTTTGATTTATGATCTAGAAGTTTCTCCGTGATGTGTGATCGATGATTTCGATTTTATGATCTAGAAGTTTTGTTTTATATTTCTGTGTGTGCAATATGATATCGTTGTATTTGAGATTTAAAATTTCCAGTTCCGACTTTTGATTTTCTGCAGCTACAACTGAGCTTATGTGCTTTTCATATTGAATATTTCTATTCGACGTCTTAGGGAGAACTAAGCTTTGGTTCTGTATTTCCAAGTTCTGTGAATTCCAGACTTGTTGGAACTTCATTTGGCATTATTGGTCTAGTTCTTGAAGTTTTATGCTCTGTTTTGGTACTCTTATTCAGAATGTGCACAATGTGTTTGCTATGTGATTGGTATTGAGTTCAAGATCTCCTAAGTATTGTTTCTTGCTGAGTTTGGTTTAGATTCTGTTGAGAGATATTACTTGATCTATTACTCCTAGTTTGGCCTACTTATTTCTGCTTTGTTAGCGTTGTGTGGCTTTGATTCAGATCATTGTGTGACATGGCATTGGTCCATATTTTGTTAGCCTTATGGCTTTGTATTTGCTCTTATCTTGGGTGGTTAAGCGTTGAAATTCAGCTTCTGCACTTGATAATTGAGTTCTGTTTGCTTCTGCCAAGTGGGTGGTTAAGCAGTTCCCATGTTGGGACCATTTGCAAATGGTGTTGTTGAGACGTTGGAGGAAGATCGAAGGGGCTTTAGTGAAAGTCGAAGACTTCCAGGAACTAGGAACTTTGGTGGTTGCTGCTAGTTTTCAATCAGTTAGCATTGTGTTGCTCTTTGATTTTTCTTTGTGTCATTGTTTCCAAGTTGGAAATGTTAGTGCACATTGTCCAGCTTGGGGGTATTAGAATATATAGTTGAAGTATTGATAATTGTAATAGTTAGTTAGGATTAGCTAATGGTTTAGCTACTTAGCTAATGGTTAGCTGTAGCCTATATATAGGCTGCATCACTTGTGTAATTCAGATAACTTTTCATTCTATCAAATTCCTTCCGTTTCAATTCTCTCTTTGATACCATGGATTTCAACAATTGACGTTATGTCGTTTAGTCATACCTTACATTATCTTTTCTCACAAAGCATATACGAAATGAAAAAATATCTTTAAAGTTTTTTAATTGCTATGCACAGTTGATAATGTAAAGTTTTAATTGCTAGGTATTGGTGATGTAAAAGTTTTTACATTGCCATCTAGTTAAATCACTTTAAAAATATAATTTTTCATATACTGGGCAAGAGAGTTAATTAATTGGATATGGAACAGCTTTAAATCTCCAGGCCAACTATTCCACCTTTAGAGATGCCTATAAGCCAACAAAGGGATTAGTCATCGGGACTGTACCGGTGAACACCCTAGTCGTGAACAAAATAAAAATAATTTTACTTATATAAAAAGATTTGATTGGATGACGGTGTAAAAGAAACTTTACGCGGTCAATAGATAGCAATTAAACACTTATATTAATTTAAACAAAATAAAAATTCACCATCAAAAAAATGCTAAATATAGATGGATTTGCAAACAAATATTTGATTATTATAGAAGATTTTTGAATTTTACAAATGGATTTGTTATATTTACAAATGGATTGGTTTCACTTATTATTGGCATGTTAGTAAAATTCAGCGCAAATTCTACAGACAGATTGATTCATCTATAAATACAAACATATTTAATTAATAATATTCGTCAATAATATTATTTAAAATCTATCTTTAAATATCGACAAAAATTATTAATTTAATTTGTCTGTAATATTAGTGATTTTCGTTTATATTATTAATGAAAAATCACCGTCTTTATTTATACTATAGACAAAATTTATTAGTAAATCTATTTGTACTGTTTTAAATTATTGTTTTATATATTTTTTGTTTTTTGTTTAATTTAATTTAATTTTTATTTGAAATATATAAGTAATATCTATGTACTAAATTTTTTAGAAATTTAAAACGTTACTCTGTGAAGACCCATGCTCTCGGAAGGGCGCTGTAGCAACGTGTGAAACACCTTAGCTAACTGCATACGCTTAAGTCGTACGCAAGCTCACTAGGTTGTTTACTACCTGGTGAGAATACCTTAGTCCATCGTTATCTTTCGAAAGTAGTTGCTTACGAAAAAAGGGACCAATTTTTAAACTTTTCGTTTGCATTGAATAATTACTAAAATAGAGCCATGCGTCAGAAAGAAAAAGTATAACAAGAGGTAAAGCCTTTGGGCTTAGCGGATAGCAGTCGAATAATAATAAAGCATGGGATATACATTCAGTTGGTCCATCATACAAAGTCACATAGTTATAATTACAATAAGTAAGGTACAAATAACATATACATAATCCAAAATACCATATACATAATCCAAAATACTTAATATCAAAATGCAAGGGCTACTGGAACACTACTCAGCATGCCCTTGATCAAAAAAATCCCGGCATCCAACTATCTCTGGTCTATGTCCCGTCACGGCCGCTCAAGGCTCCTCGGGCGGTTCGTCGGCATCCTCGAAATACGAGTCATCATAGGTCCCTGAAGTCATAAGGCAGTGGGAGTGAGAACGGTAGGTTCTCAGTGGAAATAACTTTAGTTCTTGTATCTCGTGTTACATTAGGTCAGACTTCAGGCCACTCAGAGTTTTCTAAGTGAACATGCATACTAAACATCCTACTAATTACTATCTGACCTAAGGTTCTGAACGGCTTTATCTATGTTACTAAGTGATAGGGGAACTACTCTTGTTTAGTAAGTTCTCGTGCTTATTAACATTACGCGTACATACATAGCCGTCTCGAGCGTTCTCTTGACGGTAATTATAGAATAGCAGATACATACATTTCATATACTCATGCATAGCAGAATGAACATGCTTTTGGAATATATCTTATCCCCACCGTAGTAGTGCCCTCTTTCGACAGTACTACGACGGGATAACCTCGCACCCCCAATGTAGGCCCTCTTTCGACCTTCCTGCGGTGAGCTTCCACCTGCCGCATGTCCTCTCTCGAACCCTCGGCAGTAGGCGGATATTGTACCCCCACCTAGCAGTGCCCTCTTTCGACCCTGCTAGGCTTGATAACCGCACACCTCCAGGTATGCCATATCGACACCACCTGTGGCGGGCTTCCACCTTCAGTATGTCCCTTTGACCTATTGAAGTGGGATCGTTATTTGGCATCTCGTGATCATGGCCTTTTCAGAATTTTTCAACATTTTTGTTCATTCAGCATTTTCAGCAGCATTTCAGCATTTATTTCCTTCCAGTACCTGCAGCAAGTCATGACTTGTTCCCTATGGTAAAATTCATAATCTTTACTTTTTACAGAATTACTTCTAGTCCTCTTAACATTATCTTATCATGATGCATGAAATGCTAACAGATTATTTCACATACTGCACATACTGCATTTACATCAGTTAACAATTACAGTCACATCATTGATTGTTAGACTATGTGCCTCAAAACAGTATCCATAACCATTTCAGGTCTCAGACTGCTCAGCGGTACCCTAAGGCCGCTCAGCGGTATAGCCATCTCGCTCAGTGGTGACTTGGGACCGCTCAGCGGTCACTGGGCGAATTTGAAAACCGAATTCTTATTTTCTTTCCTTTCTCTACCCCTTTGCTCATGGTTACTCCTTGAGGTTTTTACACATATTCTAACTATCAAAATCCTATTTAGTCTAGGTCACAGGACCCTTCAGAATCATCTCCCTATCCTAACCAAAGTTCTAAACTACCTAAGCATGCATACAACATCAAAACATAAACACACACACATAAACACATACATCCACTCAAGAGGTAAGTAAACTAGAGTTACCCACTTCTTGGAGGGCTGTTCGGTGGTGAGGAAGAGGGTAGGAGAGTCGTTCTCCGAGCTTCGGGCGCGATCCAAGCTTCCCGGTGAAGTTTCTGCAGCGTGATCACAGCACACGGACAGAGTTTCCCCTAGGATAGGAATTTTCCCAATTTTTTTCTGCATAGGGCCTGTCTATTTATAGGCAAAATTCTGCCTCCCATAATTACGTTTTTGCCCCTAAGCATAATTACCAAAATGCCCTTTTTAATTTCTTTAAAAATTAATTAATTTGGATGATAATCCAAATGTCACATCATGAATAGTAATTAGGATTTTTAATTATATTCCTTGAAATCAGAATTCTCACGTGGGCTGCCCAAAATTTCACTTTCTCTCGATTCTGTTTCGCTCGTGTTTTATCGCTTGCAGTGTCAATGCGTCGCGCACGGTCGTCCGAAAAATATTCCGCTTGTACCGTCGCGATGCTCTAATTTCCCCGGTCGTTGGAATATCAATGCTTTAAGGAATTTGTGAATTTTTCTCCGGAGGAGCATTTTTCACAGATACCTTTAACATGTCATCGAGCCCTGATGACCGTAGACCGCTGTTCCACGCGCGGTTTCGTTACTTCCCGACCGTCCCAATGGGATCGTGCGACTATCCTAAGGTGGTAAAAACCTTTCCCTGGTACCGGTTGGGTTTCCAGAGACTTAGGGCTCTTTGCTCAATTCTACAGTCTAAACGGAGCCGTTTTAGTGTCTGCGGAATCGTCTGAAACTCCGCAGAACTCTGTTTAACGGTCAGTTTAATCTCATCACCCGATTCTGAGGGTCAGTAGGAATCATTTGAGTGTCATCAAACTTGTCCAAAACCAAACAGAATAATTCCTACAGACTTCCACACATTTACTCTTACCCAAGGTTCTATGAGTAGTTGTTCGACGAAATTCTTACTAAGAAAAGAGCGGGATGTTACAACGTGAAATGATGGACACGCTGCAGCACTCCCACAACGCTGCAACGACTCGGGGCTTGCGACGTGCTGCAGCAACACAGAGGTTACTAAAACCCTAGCTCTACAACTACTTGTTTGGAGAGGAGGCTCCCCCTCCTCCTATAAATAGAATCCCCTAGGCAGCACTACAACTCACTAATTCCTTCACAAACTCTAAGGTTCCTCACAAGGGCGGGAACTTTTCTACTTAGTTGTTTTTGTAGAGACGCAACATCTTCACTTAGGGTATGTAATTAGTCTTTTAGGGGGGCTTAGGGTAGTAGGCCCTGGAGCCACTACTTTGGTAGTGGTAATGCTGTGGCAGTCCACGACCCTCATGGCAGTACCGGTTCGCTGTAGTGATGTTAGATCACTACCGCGACACCCTTCAATAATATCATTTTTTGTCAGTTTCTCGTGATATGTTGTTTGTTGGCCTTTTTAAGTGCCAATGCTATACCGTTCGAAGTTTCTAGTGCCAGTGCTCCCTAGCCTCAAGCCTTTCCAGGTGAATGGAGGTCCCAATGTGTCGACAGTGTGACGCATTAGCGGTCTATCAACCGAGACAGTTATGGAAACATGCTTATTGTTATTTAATTATCAATTATTCAAGTATATAGGTTAATTAATGCTTATTAAATTACATGTTAGGATTAAGTAGAGACTTATGTATCTGTTATGTGAAATAAATATAAGTTTATATGCTTAGAACTGCTTGGTTAGGCTTATGTAGCAACTCCTATAGTATGATCATAGGATAACAAACTTTCCATAATCAGTAGGCATAGAATCTAACATGTTGGTAATTCACTAAATTAATTAGACTATAATTAGATCACCCACACTAATTGAAGAATATGATAATCAGTTATGCAAGACAACCCTAGGATAATAGACTTATGTTTCAACAAGCTTCAGTATAATACGGGTTCAACGTACCCACAGTATTCTCAATATTATATGGGTTCAACGTACGTACTCACAGTATTCTCAATATTATATGGGTTCAATGTACCCATAGTGTAACACCCTAGCTAGTTGTTTACGCGTAGGTCGCAAAGAATGTTCACTAGTTTGTTATTTTCTCAGTTGGAATACTTTTAGTCCTATAATTGCTTTCAAAATTATCCTTTACTGAAAATATGGACCAATTTAAACTTTTTCCTTTGATACGAAAAGCGTAAAATATGAGCTGTGCGTGTGAAGAAATACATACACACACACACACACACACACACACACACACACACACACACACAAAAGCGTTAGAGTCTCAAGGACTTAGATGTTAGGTATAACTATAGGTAATAACTTCAATCAAGTCATAGAAATCATAGCATTCATACATTCATGTTGGTCCAAGAGAACATTCACAGATAAATGTATATATATAAGTACATACACACTTAATACACATAATAAGCTAATGGCAGGTATAAGTCCTTCAATTAATATAAAACATAATGTTCTATCATCACGGTTCGCCATTTTAAACATAAACTCCTCTGCTGTGTCCTGTGCAGAAGCTGATACCATGACGACTTCAAAATCAACCTTCACTGTCCCAAGGTAGGGTCCTCAGTAGATTTTTCAGGGACTCCTGGAATCATAATGAATGGGGGTGAGAACATTACGTCCTCAGTGGGGAATCCTAGGGCATAACTATTCGTTTTATTCATTTATGATTCCAGGCCACTCAAGAGGTCTCTAGTTGATAAAATAAATAAATACTAAAATACCCTATTTCCTTTTAAATCCGTACTAATCCTGAGAAGCTTACCTATTTACTAGGTGATAGGGGAATTCTAATCTTTCATTACCTATAAGGTCTTTGTGCTTTCTAAACCTATTCGTATTTGTATTCGTATTTAAGGCAGAGCTCATGCCTGAGGTGGTAGCTAGCCACAGACGCATTTAGCGTAAACATATTAATAATGTAACCATACCTTCCCTACAGACCTCATACCATGCAGGAAAGTAGCCTTACCTTCCCTACAGACCTCATACATGCAGGAAAGTAGCCATACCTTCCCTGCAGACCACATACCATGCAGGAAAGTTTCAGTAGCAAAATAACAACAAAATTATTTCAACAGCATAATAACAACAAAATTATTTCAGCAACTTAATAACAGCAAAATTATTTCAGCAGCTTAATAACAACAGAATTATTTCAGCAGCATAATAATAGTGTATTCTAGTTCTTTCAGTAGATTTCAATAATCATCCCTGCATGAGTATACATGAGGGGTCATGCGTCAACATGAAATGGTTGTTTATGCAGTGATCATTCTTTCGTATTGACGTGAGTCATTTTTGCTTGTAATTGTTCATCCCTGCATGCGTCTGTATGACGGGTCATGTGTCAACATGAAAGGTTTGTATGTGCAGTGATCATTCTTTCATATTGGCGTGATTGACCTTCTAACTAACTGATATTACCCTCACATTTCTAATAGCAATCATTACATTAAAATCCTATAGCACATACAGCTTTATAGTCATATAACGCCTAATCAAACACAATAATCATGAACTGTAAAGTAAAGTGCAGTTGTGTTTTCAGTTTATGCTTGCTCTCAGGGATTCTTGTTCTTAAACTTTAAAACAGCACTAGGATGTCCTTTCTATCTTCTTAACATATTCTTGTTATCTTAATCCAATATTCTAACTCATTTAAATTCACATTGTAAGACTACTATCTAAACTTATATTTTCTAAATCACATTTTCTTTCCTTTAATCATTCTGAACCTAATCTCACTTCCAAAGTTCCTTAAGATCTCAAGTATTTATAAAACCCTAATCACGTTGGTTCCCTCTTCAAAACTAATTACCCTAATCCTGCACCTCATTCTCTTAATACCCTAACTTCATTTTCATTCCTTTTGATTCTCCTTTTCATATTAATTCCTCAAAACTTATAACCTTAAACCTAATTGTTCATGCTCATAAAATTTTCTTGTTTTTTTTTTTGCACACTTAACCTACTCCCACTCTAAAGCTTATTAAACTCTCATATCCTTTAAAACCCCAATTTCGTTATACCTTTTTAAGTAAAACCTGAATTGCATTACATATGTAATCACTCTCAACCTCAATTCTCTCATACTTAAACTTTATCCAAAGCTCCTTAAACTTACACATGAGTTAAAAACCCTAATTATACCTTTGCCTAAGCTCTTAACCCAAATTTGTACTATGTGTACATAAGCTCTCAAAACTCATTTCTTGAACTTAACTACTAACCCAAATCCTCTCAGGCTCAATGTATGAATCCAAACCCAGAATCTTACCATGTTTAAGTTTTAGAACCCTAAACTTATCATTCTTACACCTCTGAACCCGAATCCTTGCCTGATGATTATACTCTCTCCAGCCTCTTTTTCTTAGCTTAAAAACTCATTCCAATCTTCCAAAACTCAAGTGCATGAAACCAAATCCCTAAACCTATAACTTCTACATTCTTAAACCTAAGCTTTGACTAATATGCATAGATACCCTAAAGCTTGTTTCCTTGATTTGAAACCTCACTCAATTTTTTCTTAAATCTTTCATGCAAAGGTTAAAACCTTACTTTACCTTAATTGTACCCTCTTGGCTGAATTCATAGTAAGTGTTTATGCATTCTCAAAACTTAATTTCATGTATAAAATCTTGTTCAATTCTTCTAATCTCACATGTGATTATCTCAAAACCCCAATTCTTCCTTAACCAAGCCCTCATACCCGAATTCACTTGATTTTCTCAAGCACTCTCAAATCTTATTTTCTTAACTTAGCAACTCACTCAAAATCTCTTAGAGTTCACATGCATGAGCCCAAAACCTAAATTTACCAATTTTCAAGCCCTAAACCGAATCCACTCTTTAGTGTTTTAACACCCTTAAGACTTAGTTTTTCAGAGTTAATCCTTTATAAATTTCTCTCAAACTTTCTTGTCTTTCAATATCCCTGAAAACATAAGAGCACAACTTAGTTTTCTTAGAAACAAAATCCGCAAAATCATAAGGATAACAAGACACATAGAAATCAAACTAATCCACTTAAATAGTGGATGATTCAGATTACCCACTTGAAGCAAACTTGAAAGAAACTTGGCTACACCATGAAAGCTTCTTGTATGGCTTTGGAGAGGCTCCAAAGCTTTCATGTAAGGTCCTCCAAGGATGATGCTGGTGGCAGTTTTGATGATGCTCTTGACACAAATTCTCCTTGGCCTTTGTTCCTCCTTTGTCCTTGCTTTGCTTGCTCTTAGTTTTGGGTTGTTGATGAGTGATTCTTGGCAAAGTCTTGCCACGGTTTTCTCTGAAGAAAACTTGAGAAAATCTTGAGAGGATGATGATGATGAGGCCACGATTTTCAGCTCAAGAAAAGCAAGGAAAGTGATGAAAGAAATTGATGAAATCTTGAGGAACACAAGGAAGGCTTGCATACGGTTTTGCTCTTGATTTTCAAGCAAGGAATTGGAAACAAAATGAAAAACAACTGAAGGTGTGATGAGCTTTCAGATTTTGTGTAAAGAAAGAAAGGTAAGGAGGCGAGCTTATGAAAGAAAAAAACATGGAAACCGAAGGCACCAAGAGGCATCGGCCTTGTGCTTTGTTTTCCTTTGTTTTTCCAAAGAATGACAATGAATTGCAAAATGAATTTATAGCCAAGAAAGCTTTGGTGGCTGAGCATTATTTTGGGATGAATTAATGAATTAAAACTTTAAATAAATTAGAGAAAACTAGCCGTGTTGTGCTATCACCATGCATGGCCTTGGTTTGCCATAAACATGGCACGTACTTGCTTTAATCCAAGACATGTGTCCTTGACTAGTCATGCTTAGTTTGGGCTGAATTGTCCACTTGGTCGTGTGTGAGCATTCAGCTTATTAATTTGTTGAGTGTGTGTATTTGTTTCGTAAATTTCCATGTATGTGTGGGTACGTGTGTCGCCATACATGCGTGGTGATTAAACAGGGATTGTAACACCCTAGCTAACTGCCTATGCTCGAGTCATACGCAATGCTCACTAGGTTGTTGATCACTTGGTGGGAATACTTATAGTCCTTTATTACTTTTCAAAAATACGGGTTTATGGAAAATATGGACCATTTTAAAACTTTTCTGCTTGTTACTTATTCATAAAGTATGAGCCGCGCGTGAATCAAGACATATAATACAAACGATAGAGCTTGAGCTTACAAGGGTTAATCCTTACTAACATAAGCATTTATAACCAAAGCATAGTCAAGTACATGGTCCTGTACAAATAATTTACAACAACAATAGAGTATTATAATAATTTACATACATGGATCATATACATCAAAATATATATAAAAAATGCCTATGTGGCGCAAAATTAGACTAGCTAGTCCTCAGGTCTGATCTTTTGCTAGCCTGCACTGGGGCCTTCACTACTCCGTGGTTGGCTCCTCATAAGGCTCCTCGTAGTCTTCGCCTGCTCCTGGAAGCATAAGCGAGTGGGGGTGAGAACGGTTGTCCTCAGTGGTTAACCTTAGCATCGAGGTACTTCTTTAACTCTCTTATGAACCAGGCCGCTCAGGAGATCTCTATGTTTACATGCATACTAACATCCTACTGATTATTATCTTTACCTAGAATCCTGAACGACTTTATCTAAGTTACTAGGTGACTGGGGATCTAGTCCTTCTTATCTAAGTTCTCGTGCTTATTAACTTTTCTCACATATATACATAGCCGTCTCGAGCGTTCTCTTGACAGTACTTACTTCATACATATACTTACATACATTATCATATGCTTATACGTCACATATTCAATCATCATATCATTGCATATTCATTCATTTCATACTTTATGCATGGGTTCTCTTACGCTTCCCGGATGAACTTCGGTCCGGGTCATGTCCTTTTTACATTGACGGCCTCAGACGAACTTCGGGTCCAAGGTTACGCCTTTCTTATCTCTTTGCTTGGACGCCCCTAGGCGAACTTTGGGCCCGGGGTCACGTCCCTTTCATCTAGTCCTTCGCCCATGTAGTCGTGGCCATATGAATACAACCACTTCTGTTCCCAGCTTGACGACGACCAGGCTGCGCTCACACCTGAATAGTTGCGAACCACCGACGGAGAACTTCGTTCCATTATCGCCTATCAAGTGGGCTAACCTCCACTAGGTAGGAGGCGGGGGCTGGCCATCGCGACGGAACCAGGCATTGGACTCATACATCATCATAATCATGTCTTTAGGTGTGACGTTACCCTTTCTCATTCATCACTTCTTTTCTTTCTTTCTTTCTTTCTTTCTTTTCTTTCATCATCATTAACCAATCCATCCTTTTGGGACTGGTGAGGGGCGCGTCCGTAGACTTTGCCAAGAGAGAGACCTCCTATCATATAGCTACATACTGGTTCCCTAGTGTTCCATTATGATATTTAAGCATTAAGTGATTAAACTCTAGTTCTCTAAGGTTGTCCTAACACTTAGGTGACAACCCGGTCCTCATGATGCATGATATCATAAACCTCCTAAACATAGTTATTTGACATGCAATGTTCCACATACATCCTACCTATTACATACATCCATCATATACATCAGTTAGATCATTGCTTGTTGGACTATGTGCCCAAGATAGTTTCCATGAGTCCCCTGCCTCACAGACCGCTCAGCGTGACCTTGGGTCCACTCAGCGTTCCCTGAGACTCGCTCCTCCACTTTTCCAAAATCCATTTTCAAAGGGCTCTCAGCCGCTCAACGGTGCACTGGACCGCTCGGCGATCTGATGCCTAGTTCCAAAATCATTTTCCATCCTTATCGCTAAGTTTCAGCCTAGGCCGCTCAGCGGTGAACTTCATACCGCTCAACGGTTGAGTTCGCTCAGCGGCTCCTGAGCTAGCTCAGCGCTCTGGGCGAAACTGCAGCACCTGCTTTGTTTTCTTATCTTTCTTTCCATCACCACCCATGGCCACTTCTGGAGAATCTTACACATATTTCAACAAGTATATTAGCATCTAGTCCAGGTCACAGGACCCTTCAGAATCAATCAAAACCTAACATAGCAGTTCTAACATAATACATGAAACAACATAAACAAAGCCAGCATGGAAACACCACCAAGGAGGTGAGTAAAACTAAGGTTACCCACTTCCTTAGAGGCTTGAAGAGGGCTGGAAATGGTGGCAAAGATGCAGGCTCTTGGGGTGTTTAGCCTCCTAAACCAGTCTCCTGATTTCAGCAGTGTTCCAGCAGGGTTTCTGAACCGAACGATTTTTGGGCATAGTTTCCACAACCTTGAAATTTTTGTGAAAAATTATGAATGGGAGGGGCTATTTATAGCTAAGAATCTGTCCCCCAAAATTACTCTTTTACCCCTTGTGAAATTTACCATTTTGCCCTTTTTAATTTAATTAAAGAATTAATTAATTAGTTTAGATAATTAAGATGTCAAATTAATGAATAGGAACCTAACTTTTTATTATTTTTCTTGAAAAATCTGCTTCCATCACGTGGTGAATGCAGATGTGGGTCCCTCCCGGTCCCGTTTTGCTCGTTTTTGGCCGTTCGCAGTCTCGGTGCGTCCCGCACGGTCGTCCGAAAATTATTCTGCTTATACCATCGCGATCCTCTAATTTCCCTTAGCCTAGAAATAATATTTACTCAAGGCATTTGTGAATTTTCCTCCAGAGGAGAGTATTCTTCACAGATACCTTTGATACACCATTAAACCCTGGTGACTGCAGACCACCGTTCCGCTTGCGGTTTCGCCGTTGCCTAATCTTCCTAATGAGGTCGTGGGACTATTCTAAGGTGTTTGTACCCTTTCTCTGGTATAGGTTAGGTTTCCAGAGACTTTGGGAATCTCTGCTCAGTTCTACTGGCTTAACAGGGCCAAACGAGGCCGTTCTAGTGTCTGCGGAATCATCCGAAACTGAACCGATTTTCGTTTTTTCGACACTTTAGGCTTTTCATCCATCTCTAGGGGTCGAGAGGAATCATTTGAGTGTAAGCAGAATTTATCAAAACTAAACAGAATAATTTCTATTAATTTCTGCATGTTAACCCATACAGAGTGTCCTACGAACAGTTAATTGGGGAAATTTTCATAAGAAAGGAGCGGGATGTTACAGGGATCCTATAAAATTTAACTAGCACAAGGACATCATCTAATAATTTTTCTAATGAGGAAATTAAATTAATTAATGGCACTTGTGAATCAACTTACATAAAAGTATGTTTCACTAATACTATTTACAAATTAATTTAATTCCGGCAACAAAAGATAATTAATTTTGACAACTCGTGAATTCCCGCGTGGATTCGAAACTATTACCTTGATAGATATTCTTGAAATAGCATAGTGATTTAGATTCTAATCCTAATAAATCAGTTTTACATAATTATCTAAGTCGCGGAGAGTTATACTGAAGACCATGCGTAATCCTGATTATTCATGAGGAAAGGATATAATTTTCTAAAATGTTTCTAAGGTGAAACAAGGATGTTTTAGGACCTTTAAATGATATATGAATCTATTTCAAAACATATCCTGGTGATACGGGAATGTACATGAGGCTACCGAGGCCATCGGTTGGCTAAAGGGGTTTATAAGGGCACCTTGAGATAGTGTTCAGAATAGCGGGAAAAAGTGGGGTGTTACAATTCCACCCCCTTAAAAGAATTTTGTCCTCAAAATTTGATGTTTCTGAGTAGGTCCGGAGACTTGACCTATGTCAAGGAACTAGGTTCTTGGTCACTTGCTTTGAATAAAGCATTGTGCCAAGAAACTTAGATTACGGGGATTAGTTCTGGACCTCGGATACCTGCTTTGCAAACAACAATCGTCTTGGAGATGAGGGTTTTTGGTCGCGATTTGTTGTGAATTGGTTCAAGCGTAGGGTTAGAGGGAGTTGTTGTACTTTTTGACCTGGAAAAGGCTAAGGTTATAGGAAAAGATTGGTAAACAGGATGGCCAAACTGCAACCATAGGTAGCTAATTCTAGGTTTTGTATAGCTTGATGAATCTCTCTTCATAGCTTTATGATAGGCTTTTCTAATGGACTGCTAGCTTTGATGGGTAGAGGATAGACGAATTTCATTAACCCACCTATTGTTACCTATATGAAACCTAATTTTTCTTTGTGTGCTAAGTTAATCCAGACACAAAGTCTTTCAAAATACTCACTTATGTTTCCTGTAGGGAGGGTACGCCAAACCTATATGGTCTCCAACATTTCCCATACCAATTAATTTCAGCATATTTCCAAATTTATTTTTCTCCAGTTATCTCCGCATTTATACTTTTTCAAAATTCCTTCGACTTTTGTCTCACTAGCCTCTTTTCCTGACTGATTTTACCAATAGTACTCTAGTTATTTTCGCCATATAGGACACCTAGGGTAAAGAATTTTGGCTATTGATCCTACTTCAAATGATACATCCTATAGAGTTTACTTAATATTGACATTAGGAAGTGTCAAAACATAGAGAGACACTCAGTAAAATGCTAAGCTTCTCAAGAATAAAGGCTTACAAGACAAATTTAGATGGGTAGGGCAGTAGACATAGACTTATTTGAAATGTACGGTAACCACTCAAGTGACAAACCTAAATTCTTGTTATTGGCATTAGATGTGACATTCCATAATTGTATGGTACAGTTAAGGTTCTATTCATTATTATACTTACCTTGGATAAGATCTTCCGAGTCTTATGCTTTCTTCACCTGCAGAGTAAAACTCGTTCCGACTGCTGGGCTGTAGGTGGGGCCGTTCTACACTTCTTGGCAAAATGATCGCTTTCTCCGCATTTGAAGCACACCCTTTTTCCAGCCAAACAAGTTCCTTTGTGTAACCCGTCGTACTTTTGGCAAGGTGGGTTGTTTTCCCTTCCAAGTTGCTTTTCACGAACCTTTTTCCCTTGGGCATTTTCCTTATGAGATGGTCTTTGTGCTAGTTAACCGGGCCAAGTGTGACCATGTTGAAACTGGTTTTGGGCCTGCCTTGATCTTTGTTGTTGCTGTTGTCAGTACGGGGCCCTATTTCTGCTAGTATAGGGCCTGGTAAAGTCCCTTTTTCCTTTGATTTTGTTGTGAATTTTCTTACTCGGCCAATTTCTTTTAAGCTTCTCAATTCAAAAAATTGCCAATTTCCTCAAAGCTTCTTCTTGCGTCAAGCACTTGTTAACCAAACTAGCATAATCCTGGACGCCTAGTACATTGAATGAAGCCTGCAACTCCAATTTAAGTCCTCGTTGGTATTTTCCACATTTCCATTCTTCATCAGATTCAATTGATAGGTTCTCGAGTACCTGCGCAGCTTCTCAAACTTCGTGTGAGTGAGTCTGGGGTGCTCTTGGCCAACCTTGAGGTTCGGACCACATCCCTGTTAGAAGAGATCAAGAGGAGGTAGGCTAAAGATCCCAAGCTGGCAGAGAGTATGGCCAGAACCGAGAGTGGCATAGTGTTAGAGTTTTCTGTAGACTCAGAAAGAGTGTTATGTGTAGAGACGCAGTTGTCTGTCCCTAACTTTGGCGATTTAAGAAATCAAGTTATCAAAGGAGCTCACAGTACAACTTACTTTGTCCACCTGAGATTAGGTTAGCTTGATTTACATAGACGTCGCCATTGTGACTAATCTATGGTCGGAGAGTTAATGGAATACATGGTGATTGCCATGGAAATTGTAGGGTTATGAAATACGATCATAGTTCATAACACGTGTCAACCGCTCACCAAGTGTTTGACATAATGTTTAGGTGAAATTTGCATGTTATGTAGCTTGAGAGAACCTTGTGCTAGTGCCTCTTTAGTTAATTTTTGGACAATCTTAGCTTAATGATCAACAACAACCCCCTCATCTTAGATAGTAATAAGTGACAAACAAAGCTAGAGTCACTCCTTATGGTGTTTCCTTGTGAGAGACGGCCTAGGTCTTGAACCCACTCTACTAAGATTTATTTGGGGTTGAGCTTAGTTTTCTTTTATTATAAATTCTTGTTTGATAAGAGTTTCAAACTTTAAACAATAGTTTGAAACTTTCTTATCTACGGCATAACCGTCTCGGCAAAAATCACATGATGAAGGCACAAAACGTTACAGTGGAGCTCTAACAATCGGATCTCAGTTTGGTATATAACGCTCTCACTTCTCAAGGTAAGGGATTCTAATCATTATTTTTCACTAACCTTATACTCATGTTAACTTGAGCATTGTAATGAGCTTGCAGGTACCACCCCTGATGTGTTGCATTCACAAACCAAAGCTTGCTTGAAGGACGACACATTGATTCTATGATCTCGGAGAACCCAAAATAGTGTGACAAAATTCTGCAGAAAACGTAGCTAAGTCCAAAATGCATTAACACATGCACATATAGTAAATAACTCAATTATAAGAGAAACAAGAGATAAAATGAAGGGTAAATTACATAAAACTCTCTTGAAAAATTCATCAATATTACACTTACACCCCTTTAAGTCCGGCTACCATCTACGAAAATAACTTGGCTATCTAGATTGAATCTCTCTAGAGATTAAGGGTTTGAATATCTTATAGAAGGAGAGAGGTATGCGTCATGTCATTCACCATTCTAATTCAACATTTTAGGTTCCAGCTTTGGCTTACACCTCCCCCTGGGATTAGTCATGTGCTTTTAGGCAATGGTCATGGGACTTTCTTTGTAAGGCCTTAGTGTCATTGTTTAGTTTCAGAAGCACCAAAAAAAAAAAAAATTGTTCGAATCCATCGATCATTCCATAATTTCCATTATCCCCTGGTTAGATAGTCCTTCCTTTCTGAAGAATCTTAGAGGCTATAACCATGCATCGACCGCTAGAGTTCTAGGTAATCAAACAAATTCATTCAAGCATGTAAGAATAGTAAGTGGTGTTGAAATCCATGGTACCAGGAGAGAAAAGAGAGAAAATGAAACTGAATATGCAAAGTGAAATTGATAGAATGAGAAAGTGTGTTTAACTACAAGTAGAGCAAGCCTATATATAGGCTCCTCATAACCACTAACAACCACTAACTAATTAGCTAAACCATTAGCTAATCCTAACTATTACAATTATCAACTATATATTCTAATAAGTGGCAAAAGTTTTCAACGAAGCATTAATCTCATAGCAATCTTAAGAATTTGATGAATAACCCCTTATGAGACTATGCATCCCAAATAATTTATATCAAAACCCCCGTGACTTTATAAATGATATAAAGGTGATATCATATGTCCCGACTAACATAGGTTAAGATACTACTATTCCTAATTTCCACTGATGTAGTGAACAACTTTGGATGATCAATATGTTTTTTAAAGATTGTAATGGGGTTATTGGGTAATTTGCTATGAAACAATGGGTATAAAAACAATTCAAAGTCATGAAAGAATCAAAAGCTAAGAAAAGTTTAGATTTAATTGAAGATATAATAATTAAGATTATAAATATCAAGAGAGAGATATTTTTGCATTTATTGTGAATTGTACGAAATGCACCCTAACCATTATACGGAATTGCCTTCTGCTTTGGGTTCTTCAGGACCTTGTATATGATTTTCTTTCAAAAGATTCAACTTCAAAACTAATAATGTTGTTGGCTCGGTGGTTTTAGTGCATCAAACACTTAAAATTTGTGCTCACATATATTTATTATAAGATGTTGCTCATTATTCTCATCAATAGCATATATAGTTGCATGAAAGGAAATATAATAAAATTGATAAGTGCACGCCTCTTCTATATGCTGACACTATGAGCTTATAAGTTAAAGGCGATATAAGTGCACGTCTCTTCTATGTTGACACTATGAGCTTATGATTTGTAAGTTAAAGGCGATATAAGTGCACGTCTCTCTTCTATGTTGACACTATGAGCTTATGATTTTGTAAGTTTACGCCACCATCCGCAGCGCGCTGTTGTTTTCTGCAATATAAAATAAATATATGATTTTCTTTTAATCTTCCTAATTAATCATGTTCTTTGCCATTGCTTCTACTATGTTTAACTTCTGATCTCCACTAAAATGATAGATTAGCATGCGACACCATTACTTGTGCGGAACTGTTGACACATTCAACTTCACTTTAATTAGATTAACTATTTTTTATTAATTAATTAGATTAACTATAGACTAGGTTATATGAAAAAAAGACTACATGTTTTGTTTCTTACTTAATGATAAAAAATATATATTATATTGAGCTTACGATCAATAATTAATTATTTTCCACAAATAACAGATTCTAGGAATCTTTATACTTTTATATATATATATATATATATATATATAATCATTCCATTATTTAAAATGAGACCATGATTAATGCTCCTTTTACTAATTCATTTTATCTGTCACTTTAAGAAAATAAAATAAGTTTATATTATCATCTATTATTTTCACATGTCAATAGGTATTTATTGTTTATTTTCAATTTTACCCTTGGTAATATTCTAAACACATCAATAATTAAGAAATGTAGCGTGAGAGTGACATTGTTAAAAGTCGACCCATAAGGGGTTTAGTAAAAATATTTTATAAGAAAACATCAGTATTTGTGTCATTAATTTATGTGCATATAGTTGAAATGGTGTGAGTATCATCCTCATTCATGAGAATGAAAAAATATTCTATAACTAGCAACCTACACTTTGTGTGATCCCAATTATTACGAGCTGATTAGTCACTGCTATAGGCAGTGGATGTTGGTCTTGCAACCAATACCCAAGAGGGGGTGAATTGAGTATTTAAGAAATTACTCAAATTTTGACAAATATTGCAATTTTCATGCAATCAAAAGTTATTATGCAGCGGAATATATCAATTAAGGATATAATTATAAACTTGCTCAATTATGTATGTTGATTGAACAATAAGATCAATAGAGAAACTTATAAACACTAACAACAAATGTATGATATTGCAACTCTCAAATATGCAGGACAATAATATAAGTTTGCAATAAATAAAGAGATAGAGTTAGAGAGATTGCAAACAGTGATTTATCCTGGTTTGACCACCCTTGTGATCTACATCCAGTCCCCAAGCGGCTTGCTCAAGATTTTTCCACTATCATCAAGCTTTTAATTTAGGTGCTTGAAAAACCTTTACATATAAGAGCACTACATACACTTAGGATCTCTCAACTTTGTGTTTGAGCCTCAAGAACCAATCCTTAGGGATACCACACCCTAATCAACTAGAGGGACACCTCACCCTCTTAACAAGTGTATAGGATTTTTGTAGAAAAAGAAACTCTCTCAAAAAATGGATAATACACATTGAAGCACAACTAGGAGTATTGATAATATCTCTCTTTTGTTCTTATGATGATGGAAAATATTAATCCATTGATATTATGAAGTATAAGGATGATGGGAATGAAAAGCTTGGCTAGAAATGTGAGTTTAATGGGTATTTATAGAGTTTGTAAGTGTACTAGCTGTTACTAGCCGTAACCCAATTATATTCTCATTTTTGTCCATTGAAAAATAGTTGTTTTTAGCTTCTGGAACTTGGTCATTCAAATGACACCTCTCAGTCATTCGAATGAGTCAAGAAAATTAGCCATTATGGCTTTTTTACCAATCGTTCGAATGAGAAACCCTGGTCATTCGAATGACTAAAGTTTTCCCGGGCCAAATTCATTATTTTTCCATTCTTTTGATTCCTATTGTCAATCTTAACCAGTTTTAGTCCCTAGAATCAAAAGATCATTTAAGAGCATCATTCTAAGAGTTTAAAGAGATATATATATATATATATATATATATATATATATATATCAATTTTCCTTTGACAAGAATACCTTAAGTCCTAAGAAACTATATCCTTTTGACTGCTTGTTTGGACTTGGTATTCTTCATGAATCCTATCTTAGGCATTACCATGTTCTTCATGAGATAAGCATTTTATGCTCCGTCTTTTGACTTTGGGCATCATATGAATATGTTCCTTCTTGTTCTATCTTGTTCTTGATGCCTTGGACTTTCCTATACATAAGATTATTCATTTGAAAGTATAGTTAGTCTAATGTGTTCCAATATCTTAATATGCATCTATAGATCAATCAATGCATCAAGGATATATAATTAGGCACATATCAAATCAATATATTTATCCAGTAATATTCTTTTCCTAACATGCATGCATTCTAACACTATAGCACTTGGTATTCATGCATATGCACATATCCAAAGTTAATCCTTCAATGCACATATAATTCATTATTGGATGTGTTCTCAAAAGGATGTTTATCATATATTATTATATGATGTGTAAGCTATATGATACCATCAAGTTCAATCATACAAGATCAAATATATTCTATTTAGCATATAATATCCTTTTGCATTCTAATTGTCATTATATGTTTGTTATGTTTTATTTGTCATCATCAAGATATATTGAATTAAATAGAACAACTAGGGAAACGTAGTTCTACAAACATAAGCATAGACAATAAGCATGGACAATTAGAGCATATTGTATTTGTCATCATCAAAACATATTGTATTAAATAATTAGAATAACTAGGGAAACCTAGTCCCATAGTGGATACCTTGGATTCACCCAAAAGAAATGATAGATAAAATGAACCACATTAAACATATTATCAACACTAATCTTTCTCTCAAGATATTGGAACTAAGCATATTAAATGTAAGCTTGGCCTTAAATAGCTTGGAATAAACCTTCACTTTAATCCCTGAAGTTGGCAGCAACAGTCATGGTAGTTCCCTACTTATTGAACTTGAGGTTGCTAAAAGTATCAAATTAGTTTCTTGTGAGGGATTAACTTGACCGACATCGAATGACTAATTTGATTAACTTTTAGCAACCTCAATGACCACAAAGTGCATTTTCATAACTCGAGGACCAATATGACATGTGTTACCAATTCCATGGACTATTGTGAAGTTTTATTCGATATTATATAAAACCTCTACGATCAAGTGATTTAGAGTTTGATCCTTGCACTACTAGAAAAATTTCATATACTAGTGGATATATCTGCTGTAGATACTGGTGGATTTTATGTCCCTAATCCACCGGTAAAAGTTATTATCAACTCTATTGACGAAGAAGGTCAGAATTTCCAGTGGATAGTGTATTTGTTGATGATTCCATCGGTAGATCGTGACACCAAGTGGCGCCAACATATTATTGTTGGATATATCTGCTAGTAACAGTAAAATTATAAATAATTGAGAGAAAAATACTGATGGATATATCTGTCAGTAATTGTTAATTTTCAATAAATTTAGGGTTAGGGTTAGGGTTTTGGACTTGGTTATTAAATTTCTCATTTATCTTTTTTAATAAATATTCATGACATAAGTACATCACCAAAATTTGATACACAATGGATCTAACGAATTATGAGACCCCCAGTATAAACCAAACAAAATATACCAACTTCCATGCTTACCAATATTAATCATATGAGGAATGACAAGTAAAATTGATTATTGGATTAGACGAATATATATCAAAGATGGTGTTTGAAGACCAATACAATCATCTTTATTTTCACCTCGAGAAGTAACTACATGTACACTAGAGGGTATGAAAGGGTTTAATTGCGTTGGTTATATTATATGTGCAATCATCTTAAGGATGATAAAAGTGTGGACAATTGAGATAACGTAGATGCATGTAATTTCTCTAGGATTAATACAACATCACTTTTTTTTTAATCAATGGGACGGATAAACACATTTGAGTAAAAACACAAAAGGGATGGTTTAGGGTTTAGGCTATAGGGTTTGGGTAGTTACCAATAGATATATCTGTCAATAACAAAATGCTATGTTTTGTTTGTCAATATTACCAATGGATATTTCTATCACGGCAAATATATCAGTCGATTATGAATTTTTAAATGGGCAAGACTTGGTACTTAAGTTATCCATTGTGTTGCACCTTTCTTACCTGGGAACCCCCTAAGTATGGGACCTCAATCCTTGATCTCAGACAAGTAAATAAGACTGAATTGACTAGGATACCACCCTTCATAATTAGTAGACTTAGGACCTAACAACTTGGGTAACTAATCTAGTTTATCTAAAAGACTTCTCAAATAGTATATCTTAGGATAGAAGACCTAGAATAGTTTGGGGTTAACATCCCCATAGATCAGACTCAGAATTAAATAGTATTGAGCACAAGGCTCCTCAGATTAGGGCATGTGTGCCCTTTCAGATTCAGATTATATGAGCGTAAAAATCCTCAATTTTAGGGTATGCGTACCCTCATAGGCATCTACGTTGGCATACTGGAATCGCAAGGATTTATCCTAGCAAAGCAAGGACGAGCCAAGGTTCCTATGAATAGAGGATCAAGAGGTATCTCTCCTCATGTGCCCCCTTCCAAGCGCTAGAGGCGGGCACACGCTACAAATAGATCAGATTTACCTTTCAACAGTTATTTACTCATATTTACTTTAGTATACTATATGTTTATTTATCTCAATTATATTCATATATGCCATAATTATATGCAGTACATGTTATTTGTGTGGTGCCGAGGTACCCACCACCTTGATGCAAACTCACCCCTTTGTCAATGCTATTTTTAGGTATAGTAGAGGACAGTGAGAATGTTTGTCCAGTAGCAGCAAGGCTCCAGCATCTATGGTAAGCTCCGCTTCGCATTGGAGTCTACTAGGATCGTTAATAGATATGCTCTAGATATCTAGGCAGGATCCCCCTTTTTAGCATTTATGTACTTCACGATATTTTTAGGACATCATTTCAAAACCACATGTAATACTCAAATATTATTAAATATTATGTGAAACCAGTTGTTTTTTATGAAATAAAATATTTATTATAAATTAAAGTTATTCATTTTCAGCATTGCATGTACGTTAGTATGCCACATCAGATCTTCCGTAGAGCAGTACCCTATGTACAGTCACGTTCTAAGTTGGGGTGTCACAGTCTTTGACCATGTTGCCACCATATATGCCTACTTTCTCCTTGTGATGCCCGTAGAAAAAAAAAAATAACAGATGTGCAATGCAGCGCATTTGGAGCACTACAACGGCACGGTGAAAGATGGGCGTTGCAGCACTCTCAGCACGTTGCAGCAGAACAGAATAGAAGTCTCACACCGGAAGCAATATCTAGAGGGGGTCTTGACCTCCCCCTATATATAGAAGTCTCCCGTGAGTGTTTGGACTCGCTAATTCACTCAAGAGCTTGAAGGTTCTACTTTTAGTGGGACTATTCGCTCTAGTTATTTTTATTCTTTCTCTTTTTTCCTTATGTCCGTGAGGAAATAGTGCCTCCACGTAGGGTGTTATGAGCTCCCAATGTCTGTGCTCCTCAGTCATCAGCCATTTTCAGGTAGGTGGCTTCATTCACGACCTATTTTCAGACCATTTGATTATTTAAGAAGTTGTTTATTTTATGCATGTTTTTATGAAATCCTCGAAGGCGGAACTTAGTATTTTTTTTAAGTATTTATGAAATTAGAAATTATTTAGGAATTTCCTTATTTATGAAAATAGTTATTTATTTAGAAACTTGTTTTATGAAAGTAGATATTTATGAAAATATTTATGAAGTTATTTTAGAAAGTCATGAAAATCATTTTAAAACCACATGGGACCATATATCATTGTTGCATTAAATATGTCATGTTTCACGTGCTTAAATGATTATGAATGAGCTATGTTATGCTATCAAGTTAAGGTTTTTATGTTATAAAGATTATATGTTGTTTTAGAAATGCTTTTGAGGAAGTTATATCTAGGATAGAACTATAAGTCAGTGACAACCTACATTGACCCTTGGTAACCATTGTAGTCATGATCAGGACTAACTATTAGGGAATTATGGACTTGAGTAGTGTATCCCCAACTATCGCGGCCTAGGTTCTTGGGTAATGTGTTAGACTAACTATCAGGAATCTATGGACTCCGGTAGCATATCCCAACTATCATGACCTAAATACTTGGGTAGTTCATCATAAGTTACACCGCAATGCTCAAGATTCATCTGTCTAGATATCTTATTTATTTAATGATTATGCTTAGAATAAGATTATGTTTTATTATAAAGTATTATTACTATATAAATGTTTTCATGATTAATATTATATTATGTATTGCATTTGCATGTCATCTTTTCGAAATGTCCCATGTCGCCATGTGGGCAGTCATTCGCTGAGGCTCTCCCTAGAGTTCTTACCCTTCAACTTTCCCCTCTAGTTGTAGGTTAATATGTAGAAGTTATAGTGCATGGAGATCATGGTCAGTTGTAGCATCGTCAGAATTCGTGATTCAGCATTCACCTTGAGGTGAAGCTATTTGTAGGACATGTTAGTTTTATTTTTATTTGTAATCGAGTCAACATCTAGAGTGCTCTTATTGTGTACAGGCAGGATCTTCGGACCAATCATGTATATTTATTGTGAAAGGGTTTATATTTATTTAGAAAAGGAAGATTTTTATTTTTTGTTTTATTAAAGTTAAAGTGCATATTTTTATGAAAAGCATTCCTAAGAGGCTTTGTAAGGGAACTAGTCCCTACCGTGTCGATAATGATTCTTGGGTTGTTACACTCCTCCTCCTACACAACCCCTATCCTCCTTTACTACCCACCCATGTTGATGACATTACCACTCCCTTTGTTGCCTCTAAAACTCTGTGATACTTTCTCCTTTCCCTTATCCAACCTCTAGAACCCTTCTCCACCTGCAGAACCTCCCTGACGTTGCAGCCTTCGAACCTTCGTCTTGCACTGGTTGACGTTACCGCCGATGACTCCGTTGCATGGTAAACTCCCTGCACGACCTACCTCTTTGTCTCCACCAATAAGTCATGTTTCCTCCATAGTTTACTTTTTTTTTTCTCTTAGGATAATTAATGGTTATAAGATAGATAACTTGATGTTGTTCGTACATAATATATAATTATGACAAAATTTGAGCTGAGCTGGGTAATTAATAATGTGTTATGTGTATGATAATTGATGTTGTTTGTTGTTGTGACATGAATTATTGTATGAAATGTGTGTATGTGTGTAAGTGTTAGCATCTATGGTAAAGTGTTTGTTTGTGTGTGTGTGTGTAAGGCGGAGACTTTGTATGAAATTTGTGTGAATTATATGTTTTTCAATGTAATATGCATGTAGGCATTATGTTTGCATTCAATAATCATGTTTCTAGAAAATCGATTTTGAATGTATCATATAGCTCACGAAAATTAGGGTAGGGATTAAACTATCATATTTTATGAATATGGATGACTTTTGCCTAAGAGTACAATTAACAAATCAATTTAATAGGGAACAGAGAGTTAGTTATTTGTGATCTAAACGTAGGCGCGATAAGTTTATTGGTGTTGAGAGCATCAAGCATTATCTGTATAGGAATGAGTTTGAGCCTCATTATTGAGTTTGGACTGATAATGGGGAGGTCGATACACATGGGATTAATCGCTACAATATATCACAATATTATGATGTAGGTGGTTCAAGTGGGGTGTATATAGATGATAGTGGTGTCAATAACATGAACTGGGATACCAATTATAATTGGTATGAAGAAATTATTAATGATTTTGTTGGTCATGGGTTCGACGGTCATGGGCTTGAGATGTATAATGAACACTCCATTGAACAATACCACAATCTAGATACTCAAAAATTTTATAGCTTGTTGGAGGCATTAAACACGCCTTTATGGTAATGATCTTTGTATTCAAGGTTGTTAGTGACAGTTACGATGTTGTGCATTAATTTAAAGGCAAACCAAAGTAAAAAAATCTTTTGATCAATGGGTAGCCTTGATTAAGAATTGTGTCAATTTAGACTACCAGGTTTAAGCCCAAGAGAATGGATGCTAGGAGGTCAAAGGAAAAAAAGAATGAACTATTTTCTCTTAATTCTAGGCTAAAGAGATTATTTGCATCCATGAGTTCAACGAAACACATGAGATAGATCATTGAGAATAAAAGGAATGATTGTGCAATGACTCACCCTTCTCATGGTGATGCTTAGAAACATTTTAACCAAGCCTACCCTGATTTTGCGTCAGATCCCTACAATGTGAGGCTAGGGCTTTAGTCAGATGGTTTTACTCCAAACAATCAATTTAACAAGCCTTATTCTTGTTGGCATATTTTAATAACACCCTACAATCTTCCCTATGAAATGTACATGAAAGACCCTTATCTATTTTTGTCTAATGTCATCCTTAGTCTGACCAATCCTAAAGCAGAGATTGATGTTTTCCTTCAACCCTTGATTGATGAATTAAAAGAGCTGTGGCATTCAGGTGTGCTAACTTATGGCGTTTCAGTGAAGCAAAGTTTCATGTTGAGAGAAGTATCATTGATATGGACTATTAATGACTTTCCTGCTTACAAGGATGTTGTTTGGATGAATGACACAAAGAAAATTGGCATGCCTAATTTATATGGAAGATACTAAAGCATTCACCCAAGAGCATGGGGAAAAACTTCATGGTTTGATTGTCATAGAGTGTTCCTAGACCCCGTACATCAATTTAGATGTAATAGGTATGAGTTTAGGACGAACACAATAGAGGATGAGCCACGTAAGAGACTAAGTGGGCAAAGGATTTGGAGGAAGGTTAATCGGTTACCAAAAATAACTAAAACATGGAAATTTTTTTTAAAAAAAAAGGCTATAGGATAGAACATAATTATACTAAACAGAGTATACTTTGGGAGTTTACATATTGGAAAGATAACTTTTGTCATTGTCTAGATACGATGCATATTGAAAAACATGTGTTTGACATTATGTATATTGTTATGGATATTGAGCAAACCAAGGACAATAACAAAGCAAAGTTAGACTTGGCACTCCATTGTAAATGTGTTGTGCTTAAAGCCCTTTCTAGATGGTCCTTGGATTAAGCCCAAGGCGTGCTACACATTGGACAAATGACAAATAGAAAGTATGTTACAAAGCTACAAGAGTTGAGAATGCTTGACGGTTATGTTTCCAACTTGGGTAGATGTGTGAATATTATACAAGGGAAACTATGTGGCATGTAGAGTCATGCCTGCCATGTTTTCATGCAGTGTTTGCTCCCTGTTGCATTTAAACATCTACCTAAGAATATCTTGAAGTCATTCACCAAATTAAGTCAGTATGTTAGAGACCTATGTTCATCCACTGTCAAAGTTCATGACTTCTTATTGATGGAAATGAACATCCCAATTATTCTGTGTACACTAGAGAGAATGTTTCCTCCTAGGTTTTTTGACTCAATAGAGCATATGCCTATACACTTAACATATAAAGCCCAGATGTGTCACCTAGTTCAATAGAGATAGATGTATCCATTTGAAAGAAGCATGGGCGTCTTCAAAAGAACCGTAAAAAATAGAGCTCAAGTAGAAGGATCAATATGTAATGGATTCTTCTCAAAGGAGACATCTCAGTTTTATTCATATTACTTTGGTGATAATGTCAACTGCACGAGAACTAGGGTCGAATTGAACGGTGATCAAGGTGAAAGCTCAAGTATGTCCACTTTCTCCATCTTCAACCAATCTTGTTGTACGGCTGACAAATCTAAAGATCATTGGTTGACCAAACAAGAAAAACTGACAACTCATTTTGTTGTTTTGATCAATTATGATGAAGTGCTACCAATATATGAGTAAGTGTTCTATCATTTTCCTTTCATTAACTATTGTATTTCTATTTAATCAAATCAAGTATTTATTAATTTTGATGCAATTGTTACATGAAGTTTCAACTGGAATATGGTGATCAATATTATGATCAACTATTTTTTGCATGGTTCAGAAATCATATATGTGTTTGATAGTAATTCATACAAATGCAAGAGATTCCTTTATTTGTTTTGTTGTCATAAAATTGATATGAAAATTTGAATCTATATGTGTGTAAGTGCAAAACTAATGTAACACCAATATTAACTTAATGAGCTTGCCTTGGGGACAACGCAATAAAGTCATTAGTTGACCTACTTATGATGTTAATGGATACAAGTTCCATATATCTGAATAGGCAAGAGGTCAAGAAGTAGACAACAATGGTGTTTGAGTTAAGGGAGATTCTTGACTTAAGAAGTACTTGAATTTGAGTATGTATATAAAGGGAGGGTCGACCAAATTGTGCTTTTTTACTGTGAGTAGTATGATCCAAGTTATCCATATGGAACTCGTGCATACTCCTACTCCAAAATTGCAAAGATTAATCCTACTAAAAGGTATAGGGGTACAATTCATTCATCATTACAAAAATTTCAAAATAGGTATATTATTTACACATTTGACATAGACAATCAAGTTGGAAGGTTGTGATGAAAAGTAAACGAAGTGATCGCACTGAGGTTAAGAATGAGTATGAGGACAAAGAACCTGACAAAGCATATCAAGTGGATGACCTAATCCCGGCCAGGGTAGTCGTTGAGGGCGAGGTACTGGCAAATTTAAATGATTTAATAAAGGATGAGGATGATTTAATTAAACTTCTTCCCATCCAACAACATGTACCAAGAATTGAGAATGTTGAAGAAGACAAATTTAATGGTCAAGTTCAATCTGAAGAAAATAAAGACGATCTTCAACTTTCATATTAGGCTCTGCTACATTATGTATTTGATTATTTTCATTATTATTGTTTAATAAATTTGTATTGTAATTTAAATATTTATTATTATTTTCAAATTTAGTTTTGTGTGTGTTTGAGGCTTTTTAATGGAAAGAAACTGCAATTCATTAGGTTACGATCCCTTGGATATATCATTTTAAATATATATATTTTTTTTAAAATTATTATACTTTACTAGCGGATAAATCTGCTAGTAAGTGTGCATTATATTAAAATTATAAATACAATAGTGACGGATACATCCATGATATTTGAAATAATATTATTTTTTTTATCCACAACTACCGATGAATTTATTCGCCAATAATGAGTTAGAAAACATGTTTTTCCCTCAAATGTTATCTCCAGATAATTTTCATTAAAATCGGGAGATAAATCTGTCGGTAACGCGCAATGGATACTGTATCCGCCTCAAAGACATTACTAGTGAGTTATATACTGACAAATACTTTCCGATGTAAAATTCACTAAAAACGTTAAAATTCCCCGGTAATTTAACAAAACCCCACCCGTAAATTCGTCGAAATAAGGTGTTTTCTTATAGTGTTGACGCCCTCTATCTTTAAATATTGTTTTGTGAGAATTTTGGTCAATAACAAATTAACAACCCTCCACAATAAAAATTTGGTTCAAATTCTCAATTCAGGGAATTGAATCCGATTCCCTTAATGAGTGAGTCATAAAGTGAGAATGCTTGTTTGGAAAGAAAGAATTTAAGATCAAAGACTCGAGAACCGAAGGTTTGAACACAAAAGAAATCAAAGTATTCAATTAAAGTGGAGATGAAGAACAAATTTGATTGTAATAAGATGAATACAAAGTGCTTGAATTACAAAAGAAACTAAAGCAAAGAACAAGAAATAAACACTACTCCTAGGAATTAAAATGACAGAAAGCAAGTAAAAGTGATAAATTACTTGATTTCCTCGTGAACTCGTGATGTCGCAGGAGACTTTGAGTGTGTGAGGTGTTACAAGTATGTATTCTAGAAATTTATGCTATCTAATTATTCCTATTTATAGAAATAACGCCCTCGACGCATGTCTGTCACGTGTCCTTGGTGCAATTGAGTTCCACGATCTTCACCCCACATTGTTGAGCGCTTCTTCTTCAACTTCCCCTCTGATTAATTTCCTCTATTTTGGCGCCAAATAACTTCTTTGTGTCTTTCTAATTCAAAGCATGGCCCTTACAGTTATCTTCCTCTTGCTAGACTATTTGTCTTCCTTAAGATTCTCTTAACTTTCCTTGTCTTAAAATTTCCAAAGTCTTCAAACAGGTCGCTCCTTCATGAATCACTCTATAGGAGAGTTAATTATTTTCTTTTATCTTACCAGCAACTGAAAGAGGTCGACAATCATTTCTTTCATGGCCGCCCTTCTTTCTTATCTGAATCTTAGCTTCCTACGATCACTCGTCTTGATTTCTTCCCAAAACTGATTGTCAAAAGTACTCCCATTCGAACTTTAAATGTTTTCACATCCCTTTTTTTACATAATTAATTACCCTTACAAGATGGGCCCCTGTGTCTTTTTTTTTTATTTCCTTTGCATATTTTTGGTATAACAAATATTATTCACGCTTTAACTCACAAGAGTTCTTGATAAGACATAAAATAATTTAATTGACTTTATACAACTGTTTAACCTTTTAAAAATGATAAATTTTGATATAGTTTAAGAGTTTTAATTACTAAGAAGAGGTTGAGAGTTCAAACTCCATCAACAACATTAAGGGCAAGCAAGGCATTCGCCCTGACCAGCAGCATCTCATTCTCATCTTCGCTGGAAAGCAACTTGAGGACGGTCTCATGTGTGCTCTACATCTCAATCATCTTTCCGATGCATCCAAATAAGACGGCTTTTTTTATTTTTTTCTTTTTATTTTATTTTATTTTTATTTTTTTAAAGTCCATAGAAGACTTACTTGTATTGTTGTATGATTATGTTTAAATTATATTTTATCTTATCTTATACAGTTGGGCAGTTCAAGTGCTGGACTCATGTTCTTAGTAATATACGTATATATACTTCTACTACATTCATTAATTTCCATTATATATATGCAGTCTTATAATGAGTAGTAATGATTAGTAAATACTGTCGTCAAATCACTACCTAACACTAACAATTTATAAAATTGAAATCTCATTGGAAGAAATGCATCCATATTAGACTTCTTATATTAACATCATTTCCACTTTCGTAGTAATATTTTCTAAATTGCATTTGCGGGTCAACATCCTCTTTCGACAATAGTTTAGGTAATCAACTTCGAAACTAAAATGAGCTATGACGCTTGTTGCTGCACTTAGATTAAAAATAAATGTCATGTTTTTTTTTTTTGGTTAGTGCCTTAATTAGTTGGGAGTTAGTGACTCTCTTTTTCCCTTAAAAAAATATAAATTTTGTTTCTTATTGGTTTTTTTTTAAGAGAGGTTTTTACCGAACTTTGATTTCCAGTTAGTCAAATTATTTTAGTGACTTAGATGAGGGGTGGAGTAATTCTGTTTTCTAGATGGTTGTCCGTTGTGGGTGTTGTGTTGTTCTTTGCGTTTGTGGGTGTCGTGATTGTGTTTGTAGCATATGGAGAGTGCTTTCGGCTTGGTTTTTTTTTTTTTTTTTTT
>QANU01008392.1:62377-78110 GCA_003254905.1 Nissolia schottii
CAAATAATCCATAAAACATTATAAACAATTTTTGACACAAATTGAATTTTTATTTACTATAATGATTCAATATTAGATGGTGTGATATAATCATTATTTGTGTGTCACAAATGCATAAAAATGCAGAATCTGATATAGTGCAAACTTTAAGTGGGCATATGTGCAAACATTAAGTGGGCATATGTGCAAACATTATCCACAAGTCACAGATCAAATTCAACACAAGGCTTGCAGTTCTAGCAAAATCTGTAAGTCATCAACAATCACATTAATATGGCAAAACGAAGTTAATTTTCATATGTTTACTGGAAGTATTTACAAAAATGCATAATGGTTACATGCAATAAAATCAAGTTTCGTGGTCTTTCTTTCTTCTTCTGTTGCTTTCTTTGGAGGAAGTTTACGCAGAGCAAAGAGAGACGACGAGTTTGAACAGAGAACGAAGAACGAGATGGAAGAGAATGAAGAGAGTGAAGAGACAGAGGGGAAGATGAACAGTTCGCGTTTTTTGCAATTCTTATTTTTGGAAGCGGAAAGGTTTTGTATGGAGAGTGTGTCCACGCGCGCGTAGTTGAGAGTGGGAGAGAGAGTCACACAGAAAGTTAGTTGATGGGACCCACTGTATTATTATACAGGTGTATGTATGGTGTATCATTATTGGGTGTACATGTAGCATAACTGTGTTTGTTAATCTCGTGTTGTTGAATACAAATGAACCAACGCCTATTTATAGGCTAGACAGAGAATCAGGACAATAATGAGAAAATAAACCTAATAACAAACTGAATCAATTTAAATCAATCTAAATCAATCTTGAATATAATTTACGATATGCTAGGATATTAGAATATCTCAATATACTCTAACAAAATATCATATTGACTTATACTTTAATCACTATTATACTTTAATCACTATTTTTCTATTAAAATTTTATTTAATGATAGATGAAGTATGAATCGACACAATATCACACACCAAATAAGTACCAATAACTTTTTTTTTCTATAATCATGTTCAGGTGGGGATGTCTAATTCATGACACGGGTGGTGGTCATGGACATATATAAAGGAGTACAGTACTGAACCAATTTACAAGGGAAATTGTAGCCAGGGAGAAGGAATGTTGGAGGGCGCAATAGCACAAATCAATGCACGCAATTGCTACTTAGCTTTTATACAAGCATGCATCAATATCATGATCAGCAAAGAAACTCTCTCTAGACCATATATGTATTAAGTGACCCACTACAAATAACATGTGCGTCTGAACAACATTTGTTTTCGTTTAGGGCAATATACGTTAGGTTAGGCATTTTCAACGTTAACGCCTATTTTCTCTTTTTCTTTTCCAAATTTCCTTTCAACGCACGTAGTTCGTATATATCTCTCTATCGTTTACTTTTGAGAAAATTACAGCCACCTGAATTTCTAAAAGGTGAAGAGTAAAGAGAGATTCTTACAAACTCTTACTGCAAGAACTATTCATTACTCCGTTGAATCTGTAGCGCATCAAACATAATAGCATTATAGTTTACAATATGGATTGGGTAAGAAGTTCTTGCCGTCAGAAAAGGGACAGAATTATTCAACACATCATATATGTGGTACTCATTAATCTCACATGGCTGGTTACTCACCCAACAACACAAACTCGACTTGACCTATTTACCCCTTTCTTTAATATCAATAATGATCTAAACCCTAAACCCAAATTCATTTCAATCTTCTGTCCTCCCATACTCCAAAGCCCATCATCCTGTCTCCACTGCCCTTGCCACTCCCCACCGCCCCAACCCTCCATCTTTAAAGAAATGGGTGAACCGATTGGGTCGAGTTTGAGTCATGATTGGGGGGTTAAATATGAATACTTGGATAGGTAATCTATCACATAGGATTAATGATCACCTCATAAGATAAGTTGAGTTGAATATCGATTTGTCACATCATCATTTAATGAAAATAATTGGTGTTAGAGACCAAAATCAAACAATTTTTTTTATTAGAGACCGAAATTAAAAAAAAAATTATTAAATGTCAAAATCAAGATTCGCAATTTATTATGTGTACTAAAAATTTACATAAGCCTTCATTTAATTAAACATCTTTAATATTTATGCTTATTATAATTGGTTTAGATTTTATGAGGATATTTGTAATTAAATTGTCAAACATTATTATTATGACTTCTGTAAATTTTACATTATTTTATCAAATAATAACAATAAAATTTCAACTTTTTAAGAGCAATCCATAGAACTCAACACCTTTGAAACAGTTAATTAAAACAGTACGAAATCAAGCCTTAGCATAAAAAAAAAACCTTATTCTGAGTAAGAAACAAATAATTTCCTTTAAAAAGGTATCAATATGGACTGTTTGTCGGAATTGCACGATCCATATACGACTTTATGAATTTCATCATATAATTTATACGAGTAATTTACTATACTTCAATTGTTCTTAGTTAAAATACTTATTGTTTTCTTGTAAAAAAAAGTACTTATTATTTTTCCTCTCTTATATGACCATTGTAACACATAGGTTAGCAGCATATGCTTAAGTCATAATCTGCATCCCCTAGGTTGCTATTCTTCGTGTGGGAGTACTCATAGTCCCTAACTATTTGAGGAAAAAAGTGTTGTAATCCAAAAATATAGACCCTTTTTTTTCTTGCTACAAGTTATGTTTATGTTCAACTAGGAGCCATGCGCATGGGAGCTATACCATATGCTCAATAGATACGAATAACTGGAAAGTGGTAAAGTGAACAACCATACATATATACAAGGAAAACAGATTAGGGTCCACAAGTCAATAATATACATATGTATCCCAAATATACATAATTAGTGTCCGTACAAGTCAAAGCCTACAGGTACTACAAAGCATAAAGGTCATACATATACGCTACATACTACATATCAGTCAACATCTGCATCTATATCAACTACAAAAAGGCAGCGTCAGGGGCTGATGACAGGGTCAGGGGAGACATGGGCTGGTCATGGGCGTCGACCTCACTCCTCGGGATCAGCGTCCTCCTCCTCCTCTTCCTCGTCCTCACTGTCCTCCTCCCCCGAGGGGTCCTCGTCCATGGGGTCCTCCTCCTCGGCTGGAGGTATCCCTGGTCTGGCCGGCAAGTCCAGGGGAACGGTGGATGGACCTGCCTCGGCGTCATGGGTGCGAGGTGCGAACTAACGGCGATAGGTACAAGAAACTTTCTTCCTGGCCCCTGGGTGGTAGACTTGGGGTGGTGGTCGTGGCAACTAGGAGTTGGGATATTTTAATATACTTTATTACATTAACATACAATTTACTCAACGGTTTGTTACCATTGATGCGTGTTTTCAGGATGTTTCAACAAGAATTTGGTGATCAATGCACCGATCAAATGTTTCCATCGTGGTTTGCAAATTATGCATGTGTTTAACTTCTTTATATTATATACTTTAACCGACTAAAAGACTTTATATCATAATCGATTAAGTTTAACTTACTTTTAAAATGCATTATTTTAGGTGCAAAATTATTCTAGTGACGATAGTAACTTGATGAGTTTAACATGGGGACCGATGAAAAAAGCGATTAGTTGGCCTATTTATTTTGTTAATGGATACAAGTTTCACACATCTAAATGGGCAGCTAATCAAAAGACAGGAAATAGTGGTGTTTGTGTCATGGGTGAATATTCTAATAATGATGAAACAAGTGCTAATTGGTACGAAGTGCTTCAAAAAATTATTGTATTAGAATATGCACACAATGGCCCATCTAATCACGTTGTACTTTTCTACTGTGATTGGTACGATCCTTCCCCAAATGGAACACAACTAGATTATAACGTTACTGAGATTAATCTTGCAAGGCGGTTTATGCGGTATAATTCATTCATCGTTGCTGAAAGAGTCAAACAAGTTTATTACGCTAGCTATCCAAGAGATACTGAATCAAGCTAGAAAGTTGTGATCAAAAGCAAACCAAGTGGTCATATTGAGTTGGATGGCATGCAATATGCAGAGCAATGATCATATGATCAACCGTACCAAGTGCCAGACCCAATCCCCGCAACAATAATTGTTCAGACAACAGATACGAACACATTGTTAGCAACAAACGACGAATCGGAAATACTTCAACTTTCTAACCTCTATCAACATTCAACTGGTGATGCCGACAATGATGGGGAAGAAGAAGAACAACAACAATAAGAACAAGAAGAAGAAGAATAAGAAGAAGAGGATTTTGATGACCAGCTAAATTCTGAAAACAACGATGATAATATTTACCTTTCATCGTCAGACTAGCTACAATTTGTAATTATTTGAACATTGTAAATATTAAACTTATTTTGTTATTACTATTATTGTCTTATACAATTTAATTGCTTAATTGCCTTATTTTAATATTTTAGTATTAGTTACATAAATATTTAATTAGTTATTAAATATAAATTTCTATATGATTAGTAAAGTAGATGGTGAGCATCCCAACGAACAACGGGATCAGGATCCTGAGTGTGAGCCTGTGGACTGAATCGGTCACAGGGATCATCATGGAGACCTTCTCTTACATGCCTACTAATGCCCTAAGCACTCCTCTGCTAGAACTTATTCCCTCCCCAAATCCACCTACGGCTCCAGTCGTTCATCCCTCTGCTCCCATCATCATTGAGGATGACGAGCCCGCACCTTATGAAAAAGACGTGGAGATGGACCCTAACTCGGTACCCGACACGGCATCCCCACCCGATTGTCTTGGTCTACGCACTCGACATGCCGCAAGGTAGTGGGTTACCCCTTTGATCAGACGCTGGCTAGCCTCGCAGACCCACGATGCTGAGGCAAGACCTTCTATGCTACACATCAGTCAATGAGGGTTGTGGCATCCTACTTTCTCCATAGCAAAAATCTCGCTAGATAAATGGCTATAAATTCTCATTGTAGGTTAAACCATTAGAAACATGAACCCTTAGGATAAAAGTGTCTGTAGAAATAATATATTTTGTTCGTTTTCTTAAAATTCTGCAGACACTAGAATAAACCCTTGTTGTTGTCTGAGTATAACTGCGCGTCTAAAGTATCCGTAAAAGGTACAGCTACAGACGAGAATTTATAAATACCCAAATGAACCTAGATTACTCTTTAGGAAAATTAGGAGATCACAAGGACATGATCAGAATATTTTTAGAATAACCGTACATGAAGTACCGAGACAGGAAACGACAAAACCGGATCAAAATCGACCTGTCGGAGACCGTTAATTCTTGGCCACAAAAAGTGGCCAAGAGACAAGCACACCACACGGCCAAGGATGGCCTAAGTGTGGTCAAGGAGTCAAAAGGTGGGTGGGTCATATGGTGACTCATGACAATGACATAAAGTCTTATGACAAATAAGGGCATTTTGGAAATTTTGGCCCATTGGCAAAATTGGAAGGGAATTTTGACCATGAGGCCTATAAATACCCCCCTTTGGCCGAAATTTCAAGAGGAAAAATAAGAGACCTTGGCCAAACTCTGTCCGTTTATACATTCAGCCGTTACACTGTCTAAACCTTAACATAGAAACTTTCCCTTACAAAACCTAATTCAAGTTTCCTAAAACCTAACCTCACAAACTCTCCTAGTGCCTTATAAAATCTCTTATACATCTATTCTAAGGGTAAGAGCTTGTAGGCAACCAAGAAAGGTGGGATTCTGCACAAATTGGCTGAGCAAGTAGTAGCAAGTGTATAAACGTGGGTAAATCGACTTATCCATTGTCTATGTGGTTGTGTGTTAGATGATATATCATGTTAGGATCTTGTATGTGGCCATGATTATATATATATGTGTGTGTGTGTGTGTGTGCGTGTGTGTGTGTGTGTTGTTGATATTGTCTGGAACTGCTGGTGCTATCTGTGATTCTGCTCGAATTTAGGAAAGCCTAAGACGGAAATAGGCATATATCACGTTTTGAAAGGAACTGTATGCTGGGAATTTTATCATGAAAAACTAATGTTATTTTTGAGTTCTACACGAAAAATTGAGTGGGGATGTCAAGTTTCATAATTTTCGGAGTCCCTGATGAATTTCTCAGCAAACAGACAGAAAATGGTGTTTTTAAGCAACAAGGGCAAAACGGAAATTTCAAGTTTTGGGACTGAAAAACTGGGTTGATTTTCAGAAAATATGGATATAGAACTATCAAAAGCCTTAAGGGCAAGTCTTGGGTCCATCGGGTTTTGGGAACTAAAATTCCAAAGACAACAGGGCGTTTAAGGGGCAAAACAACATTTTTGAGAAAAGGGCAAAATAGTAATTTTGTGATTTTGGGGTCAAAACCAGAATTTCTAAGCATGAAAAATGATCTTAGGACTATCAAAATCCTTAGGGTAAGGTCTTGAGCATCTCCGGTTTCTGATCAATAATTTATGACAGAAAGCGGACGTTTTTAGAAAAGCACAGATACACCGTAGTTTCCAGTTATGCTCATGATTATGTTTTATGTGGGCTATCTTGGGTTTTATGAAATGATGAATTCCTTGATGAACTGCAATTGCTTATGTTTGAACATGGAAACTTATGCATGCTTGGTGGTTTATGGAATAGATGGTTAGATATGCTATGTTAGGTTTTAGCAAGTAAAAGTATGTTTCCTATGCTTATGAGAACATGATAATGGATGAATGATATATGATTATATGATTATAACATGTGAATGCTTTATGAGGTATTGAATGATAATTATGTTAAGAACATGATACGTGATGATTTGTATATGTTACATATGCCTTTTCATGCATATTAAGACATGAATATGACATCATGACATGACAAGACATGTAAATTAAAGGATATGATATCATGCATATTAAGACACGAATATGACATCATGATATGACAAGACATGTAAATTAAAGGATATGGCATCATGCATATTGAGACACCAATATGACATCATGACATGACAAGACACGTGCATTAAAAGGATATGACATCATATTAAGACATGGATACAACATCATGACACGGCCTCTCGAAGATCATAGAGTATGTTATAATGAGGACTAGTTTCCCTAAGAGTTAGAATAGAGAACAGTACACCAATAAAGTAACCATGGTCCATGGTTAATGTTAATTTTGGAGTGGAGTACAAAGTTTAGAAAATGTTTTGTAATTAGATGTATTTTTTTAGAAACCTCAAGTGGGTGAGCGTTATTTTCGCTTTTCTTATCTTTCAATTTTAAGGGTCACAAGAATTTGAGTGCATAAGCACTCGCGTGAAGTAGCAAGACCCGTTCATCCATGACATGATATTATAATTATGCAACTAAGAAATATTCATGATGATTAGTCTCAATTGTCGGCCACAATACTCAAATAAAAAGATATATGAATGGTTATAGTTGAATCATAACTATTCAGAGGGGTTGATCTGTATGGTAACAAAACAAGTCCGGCTTCCACTAATCTAACATGGGGGGCAAAACAGAGTAATGCGAGAAAACCATGATGTTTTGAGATATCAAATGTAGTGGATCATATATTGCTTTCAGACTGGTCATTTTGAAAGTACAAAGTACAAAGCATGCACGAATTACTAGTTCCATATAAGTGATAAACTCATCATGAATTGGTTTGAACCACGTACCCATGTTGTTACTCTGTCTTCTGACATGCTAACTTTTCGTATTTAAAAGTATAAGATTGAATCATTTTGGTCTCTATAATTAAAAAATTGGTTTATAAATATATTGTAATTTGTAAGTCAAGTTAATTATTTAATTCATTATTTAAATCATTATCTCACACTAAATAAATACAAATAACATGTTTTTTTTTTTTTTCTAGAACAATGTTCAGATGGGGATGTCAAATTCATGACACGGTGGTGGTCATGGACATATATAAAGGAGTAAAGGACAACCAATGGTACTGAACTAATTTACAAAGGGCAAATTGTAGCCAGGAAGAAGGAATGTTGGAGGGCACAATAGCTAAAATTAATACACGCAATTACTACTTGGATTTTATACAAGCATGCAACAATATCATGATCAGCAAAGAAACATTCTCTCTAGACCATATATATATATATGACCCACTACAAATAATATGTGGGTCTGGACAACATTTGTTTTCATTTAGGGCAACATAAGCTAGCTTAGGTATTTCCAACGTTAAAGACTTTGTTCTCTTTTTCATTTTGAAATTTCCTTTCAACGCACGTTCTTATATATCGCTATCTTTTCCTTTTGAGAAAATTACGCTCAGCCGTATTTCTAGAAGGTGAAGACTAAATAGTGATTCTTACAAACTCTTACGGCAAGAGAGATTGGCTAATTACACTTAAGTCACAATTAACACACGCCAGTTATCAAGTTTTAGCTTTTCATTACTTTTACACTTAGATTTAAGAAATTGTTATAGACTGGGCCATTAAGGCCCATCTTGGTACCTCCCCTGATATCCTCCCTCCAGGGCGCAACGCTCCACGATCCCCGCCAACGATCAGAGAAATTCTCGCCTCGTGATATCCTCCCTCCAGGGAGCAACGCACACCACTCAGGTATTTAAGCCTAAGCAATACACCAGGTACGCCAGAACCCACTTCCCCTTGATTCCCTTATTGTTTCGAACCTTCACTGACTTGAGCATCGGAGTCCTTGCAGGTACCCATCTCGACGACCTCGAACCCTCAGAGGAGCTCCAGGATCCAAATTGTACGCCTTCGGTACAGAAATACATAGATGAAAAATATGGGAAAATTTTGAACTTTTGCATAAACTGAATTTAAAACACGAGCCATACATGAGAGAAGGATCAAAGATAGATCATACGCATAACGGAAAATTGTGCAAGAACAAAACATGCATCCCTATTGAAGTATAGATAATACATATATTGAATATATGTCATATTATATTAATCAAAAGCATAGGGCAATACAATTAGGCAATACCTTCCACACAGGTTCATACAAAATATACAATAAGTACAAAATAACGACGAGGAGCATACTACACACTTGCTCGTCACAAAATGTAAACACCGTAAATACACATACATAGTGTGAAGACCCAAGTTCCTTTTAGAGGTGCACTGCAGCGCCCATAGCATGCTACAGTGATGTGGGGCAAAAGATGCATTGCAGTGCCCATGTCGCGTTGCAGAGACACAGAAGCAATGACGCGCTCCACCTCCTCGGCGATGATCAGAAACTCTAATCCGTGCCTCCTCGGCAAGAAGAGGGTTAGAGCTTCAGACCCCTCCGCCTATAAATAGAGTTCTCCCTTCCCCCTTTCAACTCGCTCAGAGCTTCAGACTCCTCCCCTCTCTAGTGTGAAGTTTCTTACTTATTTCTTCCCTCTTCTTGTGAAGACACAATGTCTTCACCTAGTCCTAGGGTAGGTAGCCAATCCTTTTAAGGATGGCTTAGGGTAGTAGGCCTCAGGGCCGATACTTTGGTAGTAGTAGCCCTATGGAAGTCCACAGCTGCCGTGGCGATGTTGGACCACTGTAGCGATGCCAGATCGCTACCACAGGGCCTACAATTATGTATACTTATGGGTTTCTGATGGTGTGGTGTTTGTTGGCCTTTCTAGGTGCCAACACTGCACTGCTTGGAGCTTCCAATGCTAGTGCTCCTCAGTTCCAAGATATTCCAAGTGAGTGGAGGTCCCAACGTGTCAACGGTACCATGTTAGTGGTCCATCAATCGACTCAATCATGTTTACAACATTTATATTACTATCTGCTTATTACTATGCTTATATGATGATATGCTAGGGCAGAGACTTATGATTATATGATGGATGATGGTACCTTTTAGAACTATATGGTTAGGCTTATACAACAGACCCTAATAAAGACTCTGGTTAAGGAAGGACCCTAACTAAAGGAAGGTTTTTGCAAGGCAAAGACTTGGAACTTAAGTTGTCCATTGTGACACACCTCTCTTACTTGGGAACATCCCCTAACTATGGGACCATAGTCCTTAATCCTAGACAAATGAATAAGACTAAACTAACTAGGAATACTACCTTCCATAATTAGTAGACTTAGGACCTAATAACTTGGGTAATTAATCTAGCTCATCTAAAAGACTTCATAATAGTATACCTTAGGGTAGATGACTTAGTTCAGTATGGGGTCATCGTCCTTGTAGATTAGACTCAATATCAGATAACCAAAGGGCATGCATACCCTTACTGATGTGGGAAGCTTCGTGGCTAGGTGCCTCGTGTGTTAGCAAGTTAAAGCTAACATCGACAACCAGCAGGAGAGTTATAGAGGATACCCATACCAGAGTGGAAGTGGGAGAGGATCACCATGGACTTTGTGGTAGGGTTACCCCAAATCCCCAACAGTTATGAATCAATCTGGGTAATAGTTGACAGGATAACCAAGTCAGAACACTTCGTGCCAGTCAAGACCACTTACAAGGCCATAGACTACGCAAGGATATACATCCAGGAGATAGTTCGACCTCATCGGGTCCCCCTTTCAATCATATTAGACAAAGGTGCTCAGTTCACCGCCAGGTTCTTGAGGTATTTTCAAGCAGCCTTGGGTATAGATTTAGAGATGAGCACAACCGTCTATCCTCAGAAAGATGGCCAGTCCAAGAGAACCATACAGATGCTTGAGGACATTGTTAGGGCATGCATCCTTGATTTTGGAGGATCTTGGGAGAAGCATCTACATTTGGTGGAGTTCACTTATAACAACAAGTACCAAGAAAGCATACATATGGCCCCCTTTGATGCTCTTTATAGAGACGATGTAGATCTCCCATCAGTTGGTTTGAAGCAGGAGAAGAAAAGCTTATATCCCCCAATATCATTCAAGATACCAAAGATAAGATCAAACTTATTAAAGAGAGGTTATTAAATGCGTAGTCTCGATAAAAGCCTCAAGTAGATCAGTACCGACGTAGCTTGGAGTTTGAAGTAGGAAAGAAGGTCTTTCTGAAGTTGTCCTCGATAAAAGGAGTGTTCGCTTTGGCAAGCGAGGGATGTTGAACCCTCGGTACATAGGTCTGTTCAAGATTACAAAGAGAATTGGGTCAATGGCCTACGAGTTGGCACTACTATCCAATTTGGCGACAATTCACACCGTGTGCCATGTATTGATGCTCAGGCGATACATCCGCCATGACAAGCATGGTCTATAGCAAGACATCAGGGTGGATCCCGACATGTCCTACAAAGATGAACTAGTGGCAATAGTTGACAGACAAGTCAAGAATTCTCAAAGGAAGTGTTCTCAGTAAAGGTTATTTAGAGAAACGACTCCGGAGAGGAAGTGACTTAGGAGGCATAGGAAACGATGAATAAATCTTACCCTTACCTCTTCGACCCTTCCCGCATGTTCCAAGGTAAATTCAACCAATTAATTTTGGAGACCAAAATTGTTTAAAGGGGGAAGAATGTTAAGACCCAGGTTCCTTTCAAAGGCACGCTGCAGCAACACGGGGCAGAAGACACTCTGCAGTGCCCATGTTGCACTATAGTGACACGAAAGTAGCGATATGCTCTAGTACCTCGGCGATGATCAGAAACGCTAATCCATACCTCTTAGGATGGAAGAGGGCCCAACCCACCCTTTTAGCCACCTCTCCGCCTATAAATAGAGCTCTCCCCTCCACCTTTTTAACTCGCTCAGAGCTTCAAACTCCTCTCCTCTCCAGTGCGGAAATTAATGCTCATTTTCTTTCCTCTTCTTGTGAAGATGCAACATCTTCACCTGGGGTAGGTAGCTAATCCTTTTAAGGATAGCCTAGGGTAGTAGGCCCTGACGCAGCTACTGTAACATCCCGCTTTTTCACTGTACGAATAATTAGCGTAATAAATAATTATAGGTTAATTAGGGAGGTAAGAAAATTAAATTATTACCTTTAATTCATAAGAATCATCTTTAACACATAAAAATAGCAGTCAAAGTTGAGGTTTCGTGACCGGAGAATTTTTCAGAGCCTTAAGCCGATTTCCGGACCAATCGGGAAATAACCGTAAACATAAATATTTAATTAATTTTCTAATCATGATTAGAGAATTAATAAGGGAAATTATTAGGTAAAATATCCCTANCAATGACATAAAGTCTTATGACAAATAAGGGCATTTTGGAAATTTTGGCCCATTGGCAAAATTGGAAGGGAATTTTGACCATGAGGCCTATAAATACCCCCCTTTGGCCGAAATTTCAAGAGGAAAAATAAGAGACCTTGGCCAAACTCTGTCCGTTTATACATTCAGCCGTTACACTGTCTAAACCTTAACATAGAAACTTTCCCTTACAAAACCTAATTCAAGTTTCCTAAAACCTAACCTCACAAACTCTCCTAGTGCCTTATAAAATCTCTTATACATCTATTCTAAGGGTAAGAGCTTGTAGGCAACCAAGAAAGGTGGGATTCTGCACAAATTGGCTGAGCAAGTAGTAGCAAGTGTATAAACGTGGGTAAATCGACTTATCCATTGTCTATGTGGTTGTGTGTTAGATGATATATCATGTTAGGATCTTGTATGTGGCCATGATTATATATATATGTGTGTGTGTGTGTGTGTGCGTGTGTGTGTGTGTGTTGTTGATATTGTCTGGAACTGCTGGTGCTATCTGTGATTCTGCTCGAATTTAGGAAAGCCTAAGACGGAAATAGGCATATATCACGTTTTGAAAGGAACTGTATGCTGGGAATTTTATCATGAAAAACTAATGTTATTTTTGAGTTCTACACGAAAAATTGAGTGGGGATGTCAAGTTTCATAATTTTCGGAGTCCCTGATGAATTTCTCAGCAAACAGACAGAAAATGGTGTTTTTAAGCAACAAGGGCAAAACGGAAATTTCAAGTTTTGGGACTGAAAAACTGGGTTGATTTTCAGAAAATATGGATATAGAACTATCAAAAGCCTTAAGGGCAAGTCTTGGGTCCATCGGGTTTTGGGAACTAAAATTCCAAAGACAACAGGGCGTTTAAGGGGCAAAACAACATTTTTGAGAAAAGGGCAAAATAGTAATTTTGTGATTTTGGGGTCAAAACCAGAATTTCTAAGCATGAAAAATGATCTTAGGACTATCAAAATCCTTAGGGTAAGGTCTTGAGCATCTCCGGTTTCTGATCAATAATTTATGACAGAAAGCGNAAATAGTCATTTTGTGATTTTGGGGTCAAAACCAGAATTTCTAAGCATGAAAAATGATCTTAGGACTATCAAAATCCTTAGGGTAAGGTCTTGAGCATCTCCGGTTTCTGATCAATAATTTATGACAGAAAGCGGACGTTTTTAGAAAAGCACAGATACACCGTAGTTTCCAGTTATGCTCATGATTATGTTTTATGTGGGCTATCTTGGGTTTTATGAAATGATGAATTCCTTGATGAACTGCAATTGCTTATGTTTGAACATGGAAACTTATGCATGCTTGGTGGTTTATGGAATAGATGGTTAGATATGCTATGTTAGGTTTTAGCAAGTAAAAGTATGTTTCCTATGCTTATGAGAACATGATAATGGATGAATGACATATGATTATATGATTATAACATGTGAATGCTTTATGAGGTATTGAATGATAATTATGTTAAGAACATGATACGTGATGATTTGTATATGTTACATATGCCTTTTCATGCATATTAAGACATGAATATGACATCATGACATGACAAGACATGTAAATTAAAGGATATGATATCATGCATATTAAGACACGAATATGACATCATGATATGACAAGACATGTAAATTAAAGGATATGGCATCATGCATATTGAGACACCAATATGACATCATGACATGACAAGACACGTGCATTAAAAGGATATGACATCATATTAAGACATGGATACAACATCATGACACGGCCTCTCGAAGATCATAGAGTATGTTATAATGAGGACTAGTTTCCCTAAGAGTTAGAATAGAGAACAGTACACCAATAAAGTAACCATGGTCCATGGTTAATGTTAATTTTGGAGTGGAGTACAAAGTTTAGAAAATGTTTTGTAATTAGATGTATTTTTTTTAGAAACCTCAAGTGGGTGAGCGTTATTTTCGCTTTTCTGATCTTTCAATTTTAAGGGTCACAAGAATTTGAGTGCATAAGCACTCGCGTGAAGTAGCAAGACCCGTTCATCCATGACATGATATTATAATTATGCAACTAAGAAATATTCATGATGATTAGTCTCAATTGTCGGCCACAATACTCAAATAAAAAGATATATGAATGGTTATAGTTGAATCATAACTATTCAGAGGGGTTGATCTGTATGGTAACAAAACAAGTCCGGCTTCCACTAATCTAACATGGGGGGCAAAACAGAGTAATGCGAGAAAACCATGATGTTTTGAGATATCAAATGTAGTGGATCATATATTGCTTTCAGACTGGTCATTTTGAAAGTACAAAGTACAAAGCATGCACGAATTACTAGTTCCATATAAGTGATAAACTCATCATGAATTGGTTTGAACCACGTACCCATGTTGTTACTCTGTCTTCTGACATGCTAACTTTTCGTATTTAAAAGTATAAGATTGAATCATTTTAGTCTCTATAATTAAAAAATTGGTTTATAAATATATTGTAATTTGTAAGTCAAGTTAATTATTTAATTCATTATTTAAATCATTATCTCACACTAAATAAATACAAATAACATGTTTTTTTTTTTTCTAGAACAATGTTCAGATGGGGATGTCAAATTCATGACACGGTGGTGGTCATGGACATATATAAAGGAGTAAAGGACAACCAATGGTACTGAACTAATTTACAAAGGGCAAATTGTAGCCAGGAAGAAGGAATGTTGGAGGGCACAATAGCTAAAATTAATACACGCAATTACTACTTGGATTTTATACAAGCATGCAACAATATCATGATCAGCAAAGAAACATTCTCTCTAGACCATATATATATATATGACCCACTACAAATAATATGTGGGTCTGGACAACATTTGTTTTCATTTAGGGCAACATAAGCTAGCTTAGGTATTTCCAACGTTAAAGACTTTGTTCTCTTTTTCATTTTGAAATTTCCTTTCAACGCACGTTCTTATATATCGCTATCTTTTCCTTTTGAGAAAATTACGCTCAGCCGTATTTCTAGAAGGTGAAGACTAAATAGTGATTCTTACAAACTCTTACGGCAAGAGAGATTGGCTAATTACACTTAAGTCACAATTAACACACGCCAGTTATCAAGTTTTAGCTTTTCATTACTTTTACACTTAGATTTAAGAAATTGTTATAGACTGGGCCATTAAGGCCCATCTTGGTACCTCCCCTGATATCCTCCCTCCAGGGCGCAACGCTCCACGATCCCCGCCAACGATCAGAGAAATTCTCGCCTCGTGATATCCTCCCTCCAGGGAGCAACGCACACCACTCAGGTATTTAAGCCTAAGCAATACACCAGGTACGCCAGAACCCACTTCCCCTTGATTCCCTTATTGTTTCGAACCTTCACTGACTTGAGCATCGGAGTCCTTGCAGGTACCCATCTCGACGACCTCGAACCCTCAGAGGAGCTCCAGGATCCAAATTGTACGCCTTCGGTACAGAAATACATAGATGAAAAATATGGGAAAATTTTGAACTTTTGCATAAACTGAATTTAAAACACGAGCCATACATGAGAGAAGGATCAAAGATAGATCATACGCATAACGGAAAATTGTGCAAGAACAAAACATGCATCCCTATTGAAGTATAGATAATACATATATTGAATA
>QANU01008435.1:0-37908 GCA_003254905.1 Nissolia schottii
AATAACCCTAGAAGAATGGAGCAAAAGGGCAAAAGAGGAAAAGAGCAAAAAGGACGAAAACAGAAGCAACCGCTCAGCGGTGGAAGACGTTCGCTCAGCGCACATAAGACAAAGATCGCTCAGCGGTAGTACCTGGACCGCTGAGCGAAAGTACGTTGGCAGCCACTTGCAGCCGCCACATTTAATGAGCCAGCTGTCGCCAACCTGGATTGCAGCGCCGCCCTGACACGTAGGCGCCGCCCCTGCAAAAGCTGCCGGCGCATTTATTAAGCCGCGTGAAGAGATAAGCCGCTCAGCAATAAACCTAAGCCACTCAGCGATGAAGACCAAATCGCTCAGCGATGATGCCCAAACCGCTGAGCGATAGCCATCATATTTTGCCTATAAATAGAGGAGGCCGTGCCACACTTGAAGAATATATCCCCCTTCCCCCTCCATAGTTCATTCTTTTACATTTTCATTTGTACTTCAAAGCATAGTTTAGTTTAGCAACAAAGAGGAGGCCAGTGAAAGAGCTAGGAGATCGAGGAAGCTCGGCGAGCTGCTGTCATGATAGCGTGATAACGTGTCATGGTAAGCGTTCAAACCTTGCCTCTGAGATTCTCTTGTAAGATGGATTTCTAATCCTCTTGTTGTTGGGTTATTGATGATTATTATAGTATGATTGTATCCATGTAACTTTTGCTTATGGAATTATTCAATTTCTATTGATTAGCTTGAATGATTTTACTCTTAATGCTAACTTTTGTTTAGTGTTTTGCTTCTTGATTTGGGACTTATTTGTATGAATGAAAGTTATATTAATTAAGTCATAACCAAGTTAAGATCAATATTACTATGCTAAGCTAGATCCTAGACTTGAACGTTGTGAATGAAAGTTACAATCATTAGAGTTGGATCTAAATCATTTCATCTAATTCTTGTTGCCGTAACTGGAATGAGGATTGGTCGTTTTAACATCTGGATTAACGCTAACGTACTTTGTTAAGCTCGTGTGCGAAAGTGACAGTTTAATAAAGGAAACCTGTGATCTTCTCATGCGCGAAAGTGATGAATAAGTTAAGAACTGGTGGCAGCCAATCAATGAAATGATAATTCTGTGTAATAAGTTAATGGATGCATGAAACTATGATATGATTCAATTCCCAACAAGCTCTGGATCTACCTCTGATTTGTTGCATCTTTATTTTCATGTCATTATTTTTAGTTTATTTAAATATCAAACCAAATTATCAAACTTTCACTCCATTGTTTAATTAACTAAACTCAAGAACGGTATTTTTGCAACTCTCTGTGGATTCGACTATACCCGACTATACTGCAATTGGATTCCTCGTGAATCTGAAAGCCGTAAAGAAGGTATATATTTAATTTGAACGACAAGAAGTGCAATTACGCTTTCTACGAAATTGGCACAGTTGTGACAAAACCAAAGCTGTGTCGAGATTAGAGAAAGTACTGTTTGGCTTTCATCAGAAGTACGCAAACAGCTAACGACCAAACACGAGCGGAAGTGGGCATAAAATTCATGGTCATACACGGCCATGCTCTAGGGAAACACACAGCCAATATATGGCACCTTTGAAGTCAAAGAGTCAAATGAAATGATGATGCATGATCAGTCATATAGGTAACTCACTATGTGATGTCATGAATGACAAGTCAATAAATTTCCATTTAATTTTGTTGGAAATTGATGAAGAGTAATCGGCCCCAAGGGATTATAAATAGCCCCTTGGGCTCTTCCAAATTACATACATAGAGAATTTCCTATAAACACGTTCCGTTCGTACACTCTGTCGTTACTCTGCCAAAACACAAACACGGAAACTTACTGCACAAACTTAACTACAATTTTTCTATAACCTTGTCCCTTTACATTTCCCTTATTGCCCTAAGAAAAACCCTAATACACATACTCTAGGACTCGTTCAATAACAAGGTACACAGAAGCTCGGACCACTCGAGCACTTTAGGGTTTTTGAGCCGTTTCCACAAATTATTTAGAGTCATTTCAACAGGTGGGTAAACCGATTTTCTACTGTCTATGTGGCTTGTTATGATGATTTATGTGTAGTTTATGCTAGGATTGTGATGATGAAATTATGGACAATTTTCTGGAAACTGTTAGTGCTTGGTGAATTAATTGGGATATGAGTACGCTTATTTATGCTTAGGGTTTTGATGGTGAAACAATGATTTTGGAAAGGTTTTTAAAAGATGAGAGGTTAAGTTTTTGATGGAAAATATTGAGGGAAAGGTTAGGTTTTGAAAGAATCAAGAAGCATGTTTAAGAGGACAAGCTAGGGCATGGAATTCTCGTTAGTCTGCTGAGCAACTGAAGAAGCTCGCTGAGCGGCCTGCATGTTTCAGGGCACCGCTGAGCGACATTGAGAAACTGCTGAGTGAACTAAAAGCTCTAGCTGCTGAGTGAACTTCAGGGACTGCTGAGCCACTGAAGAAAACCTTAAATGTGCAAAGATCCCAACAAGCACTATGACACCATCAGTTAGTCATAAAAGATATATATGATTAACCGTATGAATGTTATATGTTTATTTTTATGCATCATGAGGAACCGGTTATCATTAGAATGTTAGGACAACCTTAGATAACTAGAGGAATGATCACCTAACTATGACAAGCACATAAGTGAACATAGGGAATAAGTGAAGATTATATGAAGGTACTAGCCACAAGTAGCCCGGAACACCTAAATGATGAACTTAGTTATATGACTAGGGAAACTCCATCTCTTGGCACATCTAACGGATAAGCCCCTCGCTAGTCCAGCAAGATAGATTGGCTAATGATTTAAACGCATGCTTAGACCTGATTTAATATTATAGAAAAATACGTCCCAAAGTAGTGATGTCAAAACAAAATACGTCCCAAAGTAGTGACGTTAAAACACAATACATCCCAAAGTAGTGAAGTAAATGGCCCAAAGAACAATAAAGAATGAGTAAATAAGTCCACGCCTGGTCGGGTCGAATAGGGCAGGCACTCCCCAAGTTCGATGGTTGTTCTTATCATTGTTCAATGAGTTATGCCAACGAGCACTCGTGGTTAGCTATTATACCGGTCAAAGCACTGTCGGGTCGTCCATGATACGAAACAGAAGTAGGTTGTAGCCAGACGGCCATGAGTGCAAAGGTGGAAGGACATACAGAACTAAGAAGGACGCGACCCCAATACGCCAGCTTGACAGGGTGCGTAAGAGAACCCCATGTCACCTCATGCATAAGATGTGTGATGTATGTATGTATGTATGCATGTAAAAAGGTATATACTATCAGTTACCGTCAGGAGAACTCATGAGACGGTTTAGCTGAAAGTTATAGATTACGCGAGTATGTGACTTGACCTCACGTTACTCCAGCGAATAAAGTTAATAAGCACAAATTCCTAGGTAATGCAAAGACTAGAAATCCCCAATCACCTAGTAAACTAGGTAAAGCTACTCGGTGTTGTAACATCCCGGACTTTCCCTTATGAGAATTTCGCTTAAACCCTAATTTTCTTGCTTAATTTAAAGCCTGTTACCGGCGATTATTCTGCCTGGAAAATTAATGGGGCGTGGATATGTGCTCGGAACATTTTTAGAATGTCCGTGTGCACGCGGTATCCCCCTATAAGGAACATATAATATTATGGGGATTAATTAATAAGAATTAATATATATATATATATATATATATATATATATGAAAAAAAAGGGGGAAGAAAAAAGGAAAAGAGAAGAGAACAGGGAGCAGGGGGGATCGAACCTCCCTGCCTATAAAAGGCCCCTATTTAGGTTCAGAGAAAAGGAAACAGAAAAGTTAAGTTAGAAAAGTTACCCTGCCGGTGCCGTTCCAGCACATTGCGGTTGCGCTACCAGGCTTAGGAAAAATAAAAGCAGCACACCAAAGTGACAAGAATAATTTCTCCATCACGGAAAACCGACCAGAACGCACATAGGAAATGGGTAACCCTAAGCCCACTGTCTATGTGGTTTATTTCTTGACTGTATATGTGTTATTTCATGTTTCTGACTGTAAAACTGTTAAGTAGAGTTTTTGGGAGAATCAGGGTAAAAAGGGTTTTGGGAAATTTTGATAAATGAAATGTATAACTGTACTGATTGGAACCCTAGGAACAATGATTTTCTGTGGAAAATTGAGAACTGAAGTCTCGGGGATGCGATTTTGAAACTTTCATTCGAATCCCTGAGGTTTTCAGTCGAATGAAAGCCCAAGGGCCAGCTTTCATTCGATTGAATTCCCATGTAGTCGAATGAAAGGAAATTTCAGGATTTCAATCGAATAAATCCCATAGTATTCGAATGAAAGAATGCTGAAGATTTCCATCAAATGAAACCCATTTTCAATCGAATGAAAGAACTCTTAGGGATTTCATTCGAATGCCCCTCTAAGTATTCGAATGAAACCTGGCAGACTTGAGATTTTAGTGGTTTCAAGGGATCCAATGAGCAAGGTTACGTCTAGTATTAGAGGATAAAGCATGCATCGTGAGGATAGATCACTAGAGGTTATGGTATGACAAAGGCTAGTGAATGAAGATCATAATGAAATGTAAGAACAAGAATAGTACAGAAAGATAAAAGTGCATATGAAGATGGTTACGAATAACTGAGGACATCGTGCCTACCTGGCTTAGCCCAAAGGAAGGCGGCCAAGGAATGTATATGATACCGGTTAAATAAAAAAAATGTTAAGTTCATGCATAGTGCGCAATAGCAGGCTCGAAGGGAACGCAGGCATTGTGCACGTCACCATGCTCGAAGGGAACGCATGGGACACGATCACCTTGCATACATGTCTATGTGGTTATGATGTGGGTATGTCTCGACCCTGTCACCATGCTCGAAGGGAACGCATGGGGCAGGGTCACCTGGCATACATGTATGTGTAGTATACCAGGACGATCAAGGATAGAAAACGTGAGAACTTAGATAAGTAAGATTAGATCCCCAGTCACCTAGTAACATAGATAAAGCCATTCAGGACCCTAGGCAAGAAAATAAAAAGTAGGGCCTTAGTATATATGCAAACCTAGAAATCTCCTGAGCGGCCTGGTTCATGAGGGAGCTAAAAAGGCACCCCGATGATAAGGAAATCCACTGAGGACGAAAGTTCTCACCCCCACTCGCTTGTGCTTTTAGGAGCGGACGAGGACTATGCGGACTATGAGGAGCCCTATGGAGCGCCACCTGGGGAGTCGTGAGGAGCTGAGCGCGTGATTGACCCAGGACCTAGCTTACGGACGAGATAGCCTAGTTTCATTTTGACATATGTATTTTGGACATGTATATGTGTGGTATTTGTATATAAGCTATTCTAATACTCTACTATAAATGTAATTGTGTGCCCTGGACCAATGTTGTGTACATAACTGCTTACTATGCTTATTGATACTATGGAAGCTCACCTCAAACCGACCGAGCTCTATCGTCTGTACTGTATGATTGATTCATACACGGCTCATATGTTATGAATATGTAATAGATAGAACAGTTTTAAAACGGTCCATATTTTCTAGTATTGTATTTTCCAACAGTAACGAAGAACTATAAGTATTCCTACCAAATGATTAACAACCTAGTGAGCATTGCTTATGGCTCGAGTGTAAGCAGTTAGCTAGGGTGTTACAGTTATTACCAAGTGGCTTCAAATACACAAGAGGGGGGTGAATTGGGTATGTAGGTTATTTTTAAATTCTTTGCTTTGTTGTCAAGAAGCTACCAAATATTAATGCAAATTAAGGATAAACAAAGAAAGAAACAATCTTAAGGATACACAAATTAAGGAGTTAAGGGATAGAGAGATTGCAAACTCAATTTATCCTGGTTCAACCACCCTTGTGATCTACGTCCAGTCCCCAAGCAATCCGCTCAAGATTTTTTCCACTATTCTTCAAGCTTGAACCTTTACGAGATGAGCACTCTATGTAACATCCTGCTTTTTTCCCTTAGCAAAGATTTCATTAGTCAAATAAGGGAAACGATCCCTCACCCAAACCTTTGGATTAAAAGTGTCTGTAGAAATAATTTTGCTCGTTTTCTTAAAATTCTGCAGACACTGGAACGGATCCTTTTAGTCATCCGAGTATAACCGTGGGTCTAAGGTATCTATAAAATAAAAGGCTATAGAATAAAGTTCACGAATATCTTAGATCAACTCAAATCCTATACGAGAAAGATTGGTAAATCATCATGTAGCATCCAGCTTCCTCCTCGGCAAAAATCTCGGTCGACAGCTGTTCAACAATTCTCGTTGTAGGATAAACTATTACAAATATAAACTCTTAGATTAAAATGTCTGTAGAAAAAATTCTACTCAGTTTTGAGAAATTCTGCAGACACTAGAATGAACCCTTTCTGCCGTCTGAACACAACCGCACATCTAAAGTATCCGTAAAAGGTACGGCTACAGACGAGAATCCATAAATACCTAAATGACCCTAGCATATTACTTAGAAAAAATTAGGGGATCACAAATATGTGATCAGAATATTTTTAGAATAGTCGTACGCGGAGTACCGGGACTGGAAACGCCAAAACCTGATCAAAATCGATTTGTCGGAGCCCGTTAATTCTTGGTCACAAAATTGGCCAAGACACAAGGCCATACATGGCCACAAAGAGGCCAAGTGGCTGGTCAATAAGTCAAATGGTGACTCATGGTGGGTTAGTCACCATTAGTGATGTCATGCATGACATAGGCGAGGGGCAAAAGGGTAAATTGGATCAAGGGCATTTTGGAAAAAAGAAATTCAGCCCATGGCCTATAAATACCATATGAGTCCTAAATTTTGAAAAAAAAAGAAAGAAAATCTTGCCAAAACTCTGTCCAATCACACAATCAGCCATTATGCAGTTAAACCGGAGACCTAGAGACCTCTTACATCAAACCTAGACAAAGCTCTTCCATAACTCCCTAACCTTAACCCACAAAAGCCCTCATAATCCCTAGAGAAAGCTTGTAGAAATTCCGCCCAAGAAGAACTAGGAAGCATCATCATTGGAGACAAGGCCTGTAGCTACAGATAGCAACCTAAGAGGGGGTGAATTAGGTTTCTTTTGTTTTTCTCAGATTTTGGTTCTTTGAAAGATGTGAAACCCTAGTCCCCAAATTAAGAACAAGACCCAGCAATAAACCGAACAATTGTTAATGTTAAAGCAGCGAAAATTGTAAATTGTTGAATGTAAAAGTGTAGGGATAAGAAAGATCACACCGGAGAATTTATCCTGGTTCACCTTCAACAACCGAAGGCTACATCTAGTCCCCTGTTCTGATGCAGGGTTTTTCCACTATGTAAACTTGTGTTGTGTACAACCTCACAACCGAGGCACTTACACCGACAACTTTAAGAGAACACAACCGTTTCCCTGGTTACACAATGCTCTCACCGAACACTACGGTGATGATCAGAAAACACACCGAAAACCACTGTGTTTACAACAACCAATTGTTTTTGAAGAAGTTTCTATACAATGGCTTTGTATCAATCCTAAACTCAGGGAAGGATAAACCTGAATAGAAAGCACTTAGAGATATGAAAGTTATGGCTCAATGCTTTTCTGAGTTTGGATTGAAAAAGGACTTTGAAAATTTTGATCAGAACTTTGATCAGAACTTGTAAAACTTGCAAGAATTAATGAAAGAATGGAGTTCTGATGGTGTGTGCTTGGTTCTGCACGAATTCTGCATTATATAGGCAGTGGTGCCTATTCATGAACCAATGCCAGAGCATATGATGCAAAACAACGCATTGTTTCATGAAAAAACCCATCCATTTGAGCATGTAATCGATTAGCAAAGGGTGGTAATCGATTACACACAAGAAACGACCATATTTTCAAATTTCAAAAGGTGGTAATCGATTACTACGGGTTGGTAATCGATTACACACTTCAAAACTTGAATAATTTTGAATTCAAGATGATGGTAATCGATTACACAAGCATGGTAATCGATTAACCATGCAGAAACCGAGTTAAAGTGTTTGAAACCCTTTGAAAAATGTTGCCATATGCTTTTAGGGTTTTAGAAAAATGTTAGACATGTTTATGTTGAAAAACTTTGAGCCAATGACCTTAATATCATAACATGTGCTAACTATTGACACTAGGGTTAAATCTTGAACCTTTAATAATGTGCAGCTTGAGCCTTGAGGTTCTTTGATCTTGAGCAAGTCTTCCCTTTTTCTGCTTTTTGTTGATGTTGTTGTCGTCATCAAAACCACGCCATCAATGGTCAGAGAAATAATCTTCTTCACATTCTCCCCCTTTTTGACGTTGACAAAACATCCTTTAAACGTTGAAGATTGTTTCACTTTATTGCTCCCCCTGTGTTTCTGACTCTGGCCTTTCTTGGTTTTGGCTAATTTCTCCCCCTGTATAAAAATAGACCAAGCACAACCAGACAAAACACAACCTTTCTCCCCCTTTTTGACATCATCAAAAAGAAGAAAAAGGAGTACAGAAAAAATACAATGCAAACAATACAGACAATATAATACACAAGGTATATATAACAAGGGTAATTAATTATAAACAATCCACTAAACAATCCACAGCATGAACAGTAGTTAAAAATTAAGCAGAAGTTCAACTAAAGGAAATAAAATCACTAGACTATTACAACTGGAAACCAAATTAAAAAGTCAATCCATAAGAAAAGTACAACCAATAACAAAAAATAAAAAGAAAACACTAAAACAGAATTCATGGTTCCGCGTCGCTAGAAAAATGAATATTGTCAAGAGAGACGTCATTTTGGATGGCAGCAAACTCTTCAACACGTTTTGCCAGCCTCTCGATATCGCCGCGAAGGTCAGTCTGAAGAGAATCGATACGGCCATCAATGTGGTCAAAGCGAGCAGTATGGGCTGCCTGCATATGATCCGAGCTCGAGGATCATCTGAAACTGGCTATCTGAACTAGCTGAGGTCGGAGGAATGGTAGGAGAAGATGTGGCAGATGTGGATGGCGGACGAGGCGGAGTTGTGTCTCTGGAGTCAGCCTTATGCCTGAACACCCCATCTACTTCTTTATAAATCCCCAGCTTAGGCAAAATGTCAGTGTCGATCTTCTGAGTTTTGACATCCACCTTCAGAGTAAATTCCCCCGCAACTGACACGCCATAGTTCTGGAATATCTAAGAAATGGCAGGCGCATATGGTAGTGGCCCAACACGGTCACACTGCAGGAGCATGTGCTGCTGAACCAAATAAGCCCAGTTAATCTTCTCCTTAGTCTTCAACCCATACATAATCTGCAATTCCAGATCGCTGATCTGTGCATGATTTGAAATCTGAGGCACAAGAACATAACTGAGAAAATAGTGTAGCAATCTATCACCAGCAGTTAGGGGACCAACAGACAGAATATCCCTTGAGCGTGCAGACTCTAACCGTTGACGTTTCTCTTGGAGTTGTGCCTCTGAAAAGCGACACAGACTCTGGTAGAAAGTCTTCCTGTTAAAGCCTTGCCATGGACACAGAATCTCAGAACTTAGCTTTCTTCCCTCATATGGAAGTCCCAAACAGTTTCCCAAATCTTCCAAAGACATAACAATATCTATTCCTTTTACTTGGGAAACTAACTTATTGTTCAGAAACTTCAGATTGCAATAGAATACTTTGACTAGCTCAGGATAAATGAACCATGCAAGGAAACAAAGTCTGACAGTCCTTGAAACTCAAACATCTCAAGAAATTCTAATCCAGCAGAGGAGAAAGTATCAAGAATACCATATTTTGGAGTTAGAATTGGGCGCTCCAAGAAGTGGGACAGAAACCTTTTCTTCTACTCTTCCGTAGTCAGAAGTTTGGAGATATTCACGGGGTCCAGACTGTATCCTACGTTCTTGGTTCGTGCTCTCTTGGAGTCTGATGCAGAGCCCGAAGCAGCCATTGTTGAACAAAGAAGAGGAAGATTCGGTTTTGAAGAGGGGAGATGAAATGGGCTTCGGTTTTGTGAGAAAGATGAGAAGAGAATGATGCTAAGTTTGGTTTTGATGGAGATGGAAGCAAGAGCAATGAAGTTTGATGATCAAACTCTTAAGAACTATGAAGAATCACCAAGAGTTTAAGAGAGATTTGAGAAAAAATGGATGAACAATGGAGAAGGAGTGGCTTCGGTTGAGAGAAGAGATGCTTAATCGATTACTCAAATGGCTAAAGAATGAATAAGAATTGATATAGACAATGAGTAATCGATTACAAAACTGCCATAATCGATTAACCATTTGAAATTTTAGCCTGGTAATCGATTACAGGAGAGGCAAATGTGAGAGTAATCGATTACTACGAATAGTTAATCGATTAACAATGCTGGTAATCGATTACTGGCTTGAGTAATCGATTACATCAAGCGGTTTTGGAATTTTGAATGAAAGAAACCGCTTGTAATCGATTACAATGGGTATGCAATCGATTACTAGCCCAAAATTTTTCAAAAATTTGAAATTTTGAAAGCTTGTAACGTATATAATCATCAGGTATACTATTTGCACTTCAGAGACTATACAAATAGCAAAATAAGATATAAACACGTAATTGAATACAGTAAACAAAATATAGACAAGATTAAGATATATCTATCTCGTCTAGAATCCCTAACTCTCATCTGATTTTATAAAATGGTTCCTTTGCCAATGGTTTTGTTAAAATTTCAGCAAGTTGATTATCTGTTGCAACAAAATTCAGTTTTACTTCTTTTTTCAACACATGATCTCTGAGAAAGTGATGTCTTATGTCGACGTGCTTTGTTCGAGAATGCATTACAGGATTTTTGGTTAGATTGATTGCACTCGTGTTATCACAATTTATAGGAATACAGCCCAGGTCTAGACCGAAGTCTTTTAATTGTTGCTTGAGCCACAAGACTTGTGCACAGCAACTGTCGGCCGCAATGTATTCAGCCTCAACAGTGCTTAAGGCAACACAAGCTTGTTTCTTGCAAGACCAAGAGACAAGAGCATTCCCTAAAATGTGAAATGTACCACTAGTGCTTTTGAGTTCGGTTTTACAACCTGCAAAATCAGAATCAGAATAACCAATTAGCCTGCATGTGCTTCCTCTAGGAAACCACAATCCAGCATTGACAGTGCCTTTCAAATATTTTAAAATTCGTTTCACAGCACTCAAGTGGGATTCTTTTGGAGATGATTGAAAACGAGCACACAAGCAAACACTAAACGTAATATTAGGTCGACTAGCAGTTAAATATAATAAGGATCCGATCATACCTCGATATTGTGTTTCATCAATGGGTTTTCCAGATTCATCTTGATCTATATAAGTGCTTGATCCCATTGGTGTTGCTATGGCCTTGCAATCATCCATCTTATACTTTTGTAATAGTTCTTTGCAAAACTTAGATTGGTTAATGAATGTTCCTTTCTTAGTTTGCTTAATTTGCAATCCAAGAAAGAAATTCAATTTTCCCATCATAGACATTTCAAATTCTCCTTGCATGAGATTTGAAAATTCCTTGCATAAAACCTCGTTAGTTGAACCAAATATTATATAATCAACATAGATTTGAACTAGTAAAGTATGACTCTTGGATCTTTTTATGAAAAGAGTTGTGTCAACTTTACCTTTTTCAAATCCTTTGTCACATAAGAATGTGCTTAACCGATCATACCAAGCTCTGGGAGCTTGTTTGAGACCATAGAGTGCCTTCTTAAGTTTATATACATGAGAAGGATTTTTAAAGTCTTCAAACCCAGGGGGTTGACGAACATAAACTTCCTCTTGTATATAACCATTTAAGAATGCACTCTTGACATCCATTTGATATAATTGAAAGTTTAAGGAGCAAGCATATGCCAAGAGTAAACGAATAGCTTTTAACCTGGCCACTGGAGCATAGGTTTCATCATAATCAATACCTTCCTCTTGATTGTATCCTTGGGCCACCAATCTCGCATTGTTTCGAACAATGATGCCATTTTCATCTAGTTTATTTCTGAAGACCCACTTTGTACCAATAATTTGTTTGTCTTCAAGGGCAGGTACAAGTTCCCATACTTCATTGCGAGTAAATTGATTGAGTTCATCTTGCATTGCAAGAATCCAGTGTTCATCTTTCAGTGCATCATGTACTTTGGATGGCTCGATTTGTGACACAAACACCATGTGTAAGCAAGCATCATTGAGTTTTAGTCTTGTTGTGACTCCTCTTGATATATCACCAATGATTTTATCAATTGAGTGATCTTTGTGAGTTCTCCATTCCTTGGGTAGATCATCCTGAACTTGTTCTTCAAATTGATCATTTTCAAGATTGTTTTCTCCTTGGATTTGATCAGCATTTCTTGGTAATGGAACTTCACTCTCATCATCATCAAAAGAAACAACTTTTTCCTCCTTGGAGGGGTTAGTTTCATCAAATGATACATGAATAGATTCTTCAATAGTATGAGTTCTTTTATTGAAGATGCGATAGGCTTTGCTTGAAAGTGAGTAACCAAGAAATATACCTTCATCTGCTTTTGCATCAAACTTACCAAGGTTGTCTTTGCCGTTGTTCAGAACAAAACATTTTGTGCCAAAGATATGAAAGTGTGCAATATTTGGCTTTCTACCCTTGAACAACTCATATGGAGTTTTCTTTAGAAAAGGTCTAATAAGAACTCTATTAGAAACATAACAAGTCGTGCTAACTGCATCTGCCCAGAAATACTTAGGCAAATTTGTTTCACTTAGCATAGTTGTTGCTAGTTCTTCAAGAGATCTATTTTTCCTTTCCACAAATCCATTTTGTTGAGGTGTTCTAGGAGCGGAAAAGTTATGAGAGATACCATGTTCACTACAAAACTCTTCAAAAGATGCATTTTCAAACTCACCACCATGATCACTTCTAATTGATGCAATTTTCAAAGACTTTTCATTTTCAACAGTTTTAGCAAATCTTTTGAATGCGTCAAAAGCATGATTCTTGTGTGATAGAAATATAGTCCATGTAAACCTAGAGTAGTCATCAACAATTACAAGACCATAATAGTTTCCTCCAAAACTCTTTGTCCTTGATGGACCAAATAAGTCCATATGGAATACTGAAGAGGTCTAGTAGTTGAAACAACATTCTTAGGTTTAAAGGAAACTCTTGTTTGCTTTCCTTTTTGACATGCATCATACAATCTATCTTTAACAAATTTAATCTTTGGTAAACCAATGGCTAAATCATGCTTGATAAGTTTATTTAAGTGATCCATGTGAATATGTGCTAAACGTTTATGCCATAGCCAACAATCATCATTGCTTTTTACCATTAGACATGTATTTTTAGATGATATATCTTCTAGTGAAATCATGAAAACCTTATTAACTTTGTATCCAGAAAATTTCACTTCTTGGGTTTTCTTGTCTTTCACTACACATATATCATCTTCAAATCCAACTATAAGACCTTTGTCACATAATTGGCTAATGCTAAGCAGATTATGTCCTAGGCCTTCAACATATAGCACATTTTCAATGGTAGTTTGAGGAGGCGTACCTATTCTTCCAATGCCAATTATTCTTCCTCGTTCATTGTTGCCATAAGTTACAAATCCTTTGTTTCTTAGCATAAGAAATGAGAACTTTGTTTTGTCTCCCGTCATGTGTGAGGAACAGCCACTATCAAGGTACCATAAGTCACTTGCTGTCCTCATACATATCTGCAAAACAATTTAAAAATGAGTATAAGGTACCCAATGTGCTTTGGGTCCTTGCTTGTTAGAACCTTTCTCAACCCACTTGTTTAAACCATTTGGAACACCATACTTTTTAATATAACATGCATTGTTGGTGTGTCCTTCTAAACAACAATAACTACATATATACCTTCTTTTAGGAATCAATTGAATTTTCCTTGGTAAATACTTGCTCGACGCATAGTAGTTATTTGGTTTAGAAATAGGCTTTGAAGTAGACATATGATAGTTGTTATTTCTTACTTTACTATCACCATTAGTTTTAGGCTTAGATTGTAAAGCATTTTTCTTTGCATGCAGATTAGGTTGTGGATTACTAGCCTTCACAAACAAGGTTTTCTTTATATCATTTTTAACCTTTTGTGGAGTATAACCTAATCCACTTCTATCTTTTGTGTTTCTTTGCATGCTTAATATATCTTCTAACCCATGCTTGCCTTTTTCAAATTTACATACAATTTGTTGAAGATTATCAACTTTAGTTTCTAAAGTTATGCACTTCTTACAAGCATCTTGGTTTTCTACCATAGATTTAATCAAGTTTACTTCTTCTTTCTTAGCATAGATTTTGGAAAAATTTAAACATATTTCTTGTATGCATTCAAAAGCAACTTGTAAATCTTCATAAGAGAGTTTATCAGAACTAACCTCATCATTTTCATCTTTTGAATCATGAGTTGCCATCAATGCGATCTGAGCTTCTTCATCCTCAGATTCTGATGAAGAACTGACATCATTGTCTTCCCATGCTACATATGTTTTCTTGCCCTTCTTGTGTTTGTTGTCCACTTTGTCTCTGAATCCATTCTTCTTCCTTTGGATGTTTGGACAATCGGACTTGATATGTCCGGGCTTTCCGCACTCAAAGCATGTGAATATTTGAGAAGAAGATGAATCGTTCTTCTTTATGAATCTTTTGTTTTGGCCAAATCGCATGCCTTTCTATTTGAAAAATTTTCCAAGATTCTTAACCAAGAGATTCATGTCTTCACAATCATCATCTTTAGAATATTCTTTATCAAAATCAATTTTTGCTTTTAAAGAAATTGACCTGTGCTTCTTCTCGTGTTGCTCGTGTTGATCAAGGCGACTTAACTCCAATTCATGCTCCTGCAGTTTTCTGAATAGTGTTGCTAGAGTCATCTTGGATAGGCTTTTCTTTTCTAAAATTGGCGTCACTTTCGGTTGCCATATCCGAGTCAATGATCACAGCATCTTTAGATTCAAATCTGCACTAGAATAAACTTTGCCAAGAGCAGACAAATGATTAATTAGATGAGTAAATCTTTTTTGCATATCAAGGATCTTTTCTCCAGGAAGCATCCTGAACATCTCATATTCTTGAGATAGAGTGTTCAACTTTGATCTCTTGACTTCATCAGTACCCTCATGAGTGGCTTCTAGGGTATCCCAAATCTCTTTGGTTGATTTGCATGAAGAGACTCTAAAGAATTCATCCATACCTAGGGCAGAAGTAGGTAATTCATGGCTTTAAGATCATATTGGACTTTCTTTTTCTCTTCATCATTCCAAGCACTCATGTGTTTAGGTTCACTTCCATTTTCATTTGTAAACATAGGCACGAATGGACCTTTTTCTATGGTTTTCCATACTTCAAGATCCTGTGCTTTGATGAAGATCATCATTTTGATTTTCCAGAAATCATAATGATCTCCATTAAAGCATGGAGGCCTATTTACATTCAACCCTTCACTCAACATAGGTCTTGAGGATGCCATCTATGGATCTTTTAGGAGTAATTTTCCTAAACTTACGCTCTGATGCCAATTGTAACTACAGATAGCAACCTAAGAGGGGGTGAATTAGGTTTCTCTTTTTTTTCTCAGATTTTGGTTCTTTGAAAGATGTGAAACCCTAGTCCCCAAATTAAGAACAAGACCCAGCAATAAACCGAAAAATTGTTAATGTTAAAGCAGCGAAAATTGTAAATTGCTGAATGTAAAAGTGTAGGGATAAGAAAGATCACACCGGAGAATTTATCCTGGTTCACCTTCAACAACCGAAGGCTACATCCAGTCCCCTGTTCTGATGCAGGGTTTTTCCACTATGTAAACTTGTGTTGTGTACAACATCACAACTGAGGCACTTACACCGACAACTTCAAGAGAACACAACCGTTCCCCTGGTTACACAATGCTCTCACCGAACACTACGGTGATGATCAGAAAACACACCGAAAACCACGGTGTTTACAACAACCAATTGTTTTTGAAGAAGTTTCTATACAATGGCTTTGTATCAATCCTAAACTCAGGGAAGGATAAACCTGAATAGAAAGCACTTAGAGATATAAAAGTTATGGCTCAATGCTTTTCTGAGTTTGGATTGAAAAAGGACTTTGAAAATTTTGATCAGAACTTTGATCAGAACTTGTAAAACTTGCAAGAATTAATGAAAGAATGGAGTTCCGATGGTGTGTGCTTGGTTCTACACGAATTCTGCATTATATATGCAGTGGTACCTGTTCCTGAACCAATGCCAGAGCATATGATGCAAAACAACGCATTGTTTCATGAAAAAACACATCCATTCAAGCATGTAATCGATTAGCAAAGGGTGGTAATCGATTACACACAAGAAACGGCCATATTTTCAAATTTCAAAAGGTGCTGATCGATTACTACGGGTTGGTAATCGATTACACCCTTCAAAACTTGAATAATTTTGAATTCAAGATGATGGTAATCGGTTACACAAGCATGGTAATCGATTAACCAAGCAGAAACCAAGTTAAAGTGTTTGAAACCCTTTGAAAAATGTTGCCATATGCTTTTAGGGTTTTAGAAAAATGTTAGACATGTTTATGTTGTAAACCTTTGAGCCAATGACCTTAATATCATAACATGTACTAACTATTGACACTAGGGTTAAATCTTGAACCTTTAATAATGTGCAGCTTGAGCCTTGAGGTTCTTTGATCTTGATCAAGTCTTCCCTTTTTCTGCTTTTTGTTGATATTGTTGTCGTCATCAAAACCACGCCATCAATGGTCAGAGAAAGAATCTTCTTCACAAGGCCAAGGAAGTAGCAAAAACCGTCGTCGGACGCAAAAACGTGGGTAAACCGACATAATCACTGTCTATGTGATTTAGGATATATGATGATGGTTGTGCTATGGTTGTGTTAGAACATGTTAGGTTTTAATTGCTAAGTGATGCTCTTGAATATGACAATTGATTATACTTGTATCTGGAAGTTTCTGCAGATCTGGATATTGTTGGAATAATTGTTAGAAATAAGATTGGTTTATGTTGATGAGGATATGAGTATGAAAGTATGTGTTCTTCTAGATGAGATATGATGTTAGGATGGATTTTATGTGACTTTGGATTTTATATATGTGGTTGATGATTGTCTGGATCCGCTGGTGTTGTCTGTGATTCTGTCAGAATTTAGGAAAGCCTAAGACGGGAATAGGCATATGTCACGTTTTTGAAAGGAACTGTATGCTGGGATTTTTATCATGAAAAACTAATGTTATTTTTGGATTCTACACGAAATTTTGAGTGGAGATGTCAAGTTTCATGATTTTTGGAGTCCCCGATGAATTTCTCAGCAAACAGGCAGAAAACAGGATTTTTAGGAATTAAGGGCAAAACGGGAAATTCGTGTTTTGGGCTGAAAAACTGGGTTTATTTTCATGAAATATGGGTTTAGAACTATCAAAAACCTTAAGGGCAAGTCTTGAGTCCATCGGGTCTTTGAGAATAAAAATTCCAAAGAAAACAGGACGTTTACGGGGGCGAAACGGTAATTTTGTGAAAAGGGGTGAAAGTGAAATTTTGCAATGCTGAGGTCAGAATTTGGAATTTTAGACATGAGAAATGATCTTAGGACTGTCAAGAACCTTGGGGTAAGGTCTTGGACCTCTCCGGTTGATGATCGCTAATTTCTGACAGAAACCAGACGTATGTTTTGCTAAGTCGTTAGATTTACGTTTGTTTTGTTTAAGAAATGTTTGAGTAGGAGATTATGTTTCTTACATGTGATAAATTTGATGTTGTGCTTTAGGTGAAGTTAGAGATAGTATATGATTGGTGTTATATGTTATATGATGTGATGAACGATGAAGAGGATGATATGACGTATTGAATTGTGCTTATATGATGATTGTTTGATATGATGAAATAAATGATGAAGGTGACGATACTATTGTGAATATGATTGCTTTAAGATGATGATGAACTGTGGTTATACATATGAACTGTTGCATCAAGGATCAAACTATGTACATGATGATGATGATGATGATGAGAGAGAACCCCCTCTAAAAGGGCATAGGCTCGGTTTTTGGGGAAGGTCTTAGTCCCGGTCGAGTCATAGGTCCGACCCCACCACCATCATAGGATGGTCATCTCGGTCGTGGTTGGTGAGAACTATGGGGTCAAGACCCTTCAGGTGAGACCCTTCAGGTTTAACGCGACCTGGCTGCCACGATGCGAGCTGTAAGTGTGGTTGTAGCGGTGTGGCCGCAGCTACAAGGGATGAGGGCATAAATTCTTATAAGGACAGCCTTATAGAGCAGAACTATAGGTGGATGCCAGCTGAAACTTATAATTAAAATGGGCATGGTTATAAGTGGAGGCTAGCTGAAACTTGTAGATAAAATGGTTTTCAGAAAATGAGGATTTTACTACAGTAGTGTAGCTATGTGAATTATGTGACAATATGTGATCTAGAAATTAGACTAGAGAACAGATGACATAGATAATCGAAGCATAGGTTCCCCAGTCACCTAGTAACGTAGATAAAGTTGCTCAGGTCTAGTATGGATATTAATAACTAGTAGGACTATAGTATACATGTGACACCTAGAGACCCCTGAGCGGCAGAATCATAATTAAGTAATGAAAAGAGTTTCAATGATTAAGGTTTCCCACTGAGAACCTTGTGTTCTCATACCCGCTCCTTTATGGTTCTAGGCGAGCACGACGAGGATACAGAGGACGTCAGAGCAGGGCAAGCAACACAAGGACGAGCAGCCCTGAAGAAGATGGACAGAGGAATAGGGAACTCAAAGCTACAATAGAGATACCGCACTAGTCCTTAGTCAGTAGGCTATATGGTTGTGCTACTATGTAATTGTACGTAACATCTATAATATTACATGTGTAACCATTTGTGAATATATGGTATGGACCTTTGGTTGATATGAATGTTGAATATACCTAATTAATATTCGTTAAGTATGCTATGCTACCACTTACAATATATATTCTGTCAAGGACCAGGCTCATATTTTATACTATGATACGTATAAAGAAAATTTAAAATGGTCCATATTTTTGGGTAACTGTATTTTTAAACTCATAAGCGGGACTAAGTACTATCCCAACCAAAGAGATAACAACCTAGTCGGCAGGTTTGCGACTTAAGCGTGGACTAGCTAGCTAGGGTGTTTCATTTGGTATCAGAGCAGTTTAGTCCTTTGGAGCCTGAGGACTGAGCTTATCTATGCTTCCGAGCATCTTCCTTTGTTAATTCTCCGGTGTATGAGTATAGTATACACCTTCATGTATAAGGCCCAAGTGCATGAATCAGGGTTCATTGGTACCAGAACACTGATTTGTCATTGTTCCTTGTGCATGTTCAGGCTAAATCGCCATGCACTCAGTCTTGTCTTTCAAGGCAAGTAGTAGTATGGCTTAATGCACTCTGTCACTTTGCTTTCATTCGACTGTTGTAGTTTGCAAGAACATAGAGCCTAGCTAACTCTGTGTCTTGTTAAGTGTATTCAGGGCCTTACAGCTAGTGTGGAGTGGACTCTGTAATCCATTATTCCCGAGAATCTCAACATTCTGCTAAGTGTCTATCTGTAAGTTAATTTCCAGTGATGGAAGGAAAAGTGAACTCCTAATCAGGGATCATTCTTGCTCTTTTCCTTGATTAAAATTCCTTCCCTACGACATATGTTCCCACCCTCATAGGAATCCTTTGGGAAGGACCCCAAATTCCTATATCTTTTCAAAATTGGTTTCACATGAATTAATAGAATTCCTGAGAAAAGATCCTCGTATCAAGATCGAATACTCTACTTTTTGGAAGAAGTAGACTCAGAGATAAAACTTTTCTTTCATCTTGATGCATGGGGTAGAAATCATGCAATCATATTTCTATTAAGACCTGATGAATACCCTCATCCTAGTTCGATGGAATAAATTCACAATTCTTCCTCCTTCTCACATAGCCCAAGATTTTCACGCGCCCGACTCCAAGATTAGATGCAAAGATTGTATTCCATGTACCTGTGGGAGAAATCTGGGTTATCAAATTCCGTAAACTGTTCCGGAGAAACATAAAGATCCAAGAAGATATTCCCTAGGGATAAGTTGGAGTTCCCCACATGAGCAAGTAAGCCCTCCTGACCAGTATTCATAGCCAAAGTTTGTATCTTTAATGTCCAAATAACAATGGGCCAGGAGGAGAGATTTGTAAAATAGCATGTACACTTTAGGTGCGATTCATTTAGTTAGAAGAAAAGAACCTAGAGACAGAACATGCCCTCTGTCTTGATACATGTGATGGAAGTCATGCAACATTGTTACCTGGAAAAATTAGGTGGGTAAGCTCAATGGGTTTTGTTAGGAGAAGTTTATAAGTTATTATATTCTGCTCAAGATCTCTTGCCCAACTTTGAAAATCAAAGGAAGAATTTGGAAAAAAAAAAAACAAAGCCGCAATTTTTGGGAAACCAAGGAAAGACTGGAACAATGATGTTATTGTGCAGATAAATAAAAGGAGGAAGTCGATGAGACTAGGACACATGGTAAGACATGAAGGAAGAAAAGAGATGTAACAATTTTTCGAAGTGAAGCACCCCTACTTTAACTGTAAATGGGTATGTGGATGGACCTTGTGTCGGGATTGACCCAGTGCGAAAAAGGGAAATTAAGAGTTGACTAGAACAACCATTAATGGATTAATGAAAGTTGTTCACCTTTTTGTCCATCACCATTAGTAAGTTATTGGACAAGCTTACAATTAGGGATGCGAAATAGATGGACAAATAGTGCATAAAGTACAACTAAAGTGTTAAAGAAATTGGGTATGTATAGAAATTCAGGGAACTCATATCTTAAAAGATCAAATATACAACGGGAACGTAAGGGAACACGATTAGGCTCCTGGGAGGAAATACGAGTTCAACTTGACTATGAGTTACATCAAGGTAGTAACTACCTTAAAACCTATTTCTGGGACTTTAAAACTCGAGGGAAGCTAAGACATGAATGTTGATACAAGGAGGCATAACTGATAGAAGTTTGGCATGTCAAGAGTAGGGGGTTAAGACGATATAGGGAATACACCAGGATAACGAAATCGTGAGGAGTAGCAACGAACGTTAGAATAACTCTTGTGGAGAATTAGAAAAGACAGAAAATATCCGCTAGTAAGAACTATTCCGAGGTTTCACGAGAAACCAATCTCTTCTAATCTATTTTTCAGCAATGACTAAGACCAAGTACAACCCTAGAACTCGTTTCCATATGAAAACCAAATTCTAAACCCCTACTAGGAGGAATTCTGAAATTTTGAAGTACTGGATAAGTTATGTGGATATACTAAAGCTTATGCAACGAGTTCGGATGAAATATAGAAGTATCGAGGTAGGTTTAAAGTTACATCCACAGATATCTAGAAGGCAGAAGGAGTATTGGGAGTGTTCTGTGAGACGACACGTATCTAATACAAGAAGGGACTTGAGAGAAAATGACAATTTTAGAGATGGTTGCATAGGAAGAAAGAAAAAGACAATTTTTCCCGATCTAATTCTCGTAGCAATAGGGAGCAAACATAAAACCAGAAGATCGAACGTAAATTTGGATTTAATTTCGGCAAAGGAACTGCACCCCTTCGACGACCATAAGAGAAAAGCGACCTGCATAACTCTGCCAAGAAACCTTTAGATACATATAGGACAAGATGGTGAGGAACATTTTACCAAGAAATGCAAAGCGGTAGGAAACCGTAATTCATAAATCAGAGATACGTGGCTTAGGACAAAACCTTTGATGAAAGTGGTGAGTAGGAGGACGTTTCAAGATTTAGCCAGAGATTATAACGAGTTTGTTATGATGACCAAAGGGGTCTTAAATGCAAAAGCAAGTAAGTATAACCCTCTAAAAGAAGAAGAAAGCATTTGAAAGGACGTGGATCTAGAAATTTCGGGGACGAAATTTTTCTAAGGGGGGTGGAATGTAATATCCCGCTTTTGTTGGTCTTGGTAACCAATACCCAAGAGGGGGGTGAATTGGGTAAATTATTCTAATTTTGACAAATATTGCATTTTCATGCAATCAACGTTACTACGCAGCGGAATATAACAATTAAAGATTACAAGCATGCTCAATTATGTTTGTAATAAAACAATAAGATCAACAAAGCAACTTATAAACAATTATCAACATATGCAATTCTCAAATATGCAAGACAATAATATAAGTTTGCAATAAATAAAGAGATAGAGTTAGAGAGATTGCAAACAGTGATTTATCCTGGTTCGACCACCCTTGTGATCTACGTCCAGTCCCCAAGCATTTTGCTCAAGATTTCTCCACTATCATCAAGCTTCTAACTTAGGTGCTTGACAAACCTTTACATCCAAGAGCACTCCTCACACTTAGGATCCCCCACCTTTGTGTAGAAGCCTCAAGAACCAAACCTTAGGGATACCACACCCTAAGAAACTAGAGGGATACCTCACCCTCTTTACAAGTGTATGGAAATTTTGTGTTTGATAAGAAACTCTCTCAAGAGTAGATAATACAAATTGAAGCTCTATAGGAATATTGACAATATCTCTCTTTTTGCTCTTATGATGATGGAAAATATTAATCCATTGATAGAATGAAGTATGAGGATGATGGGAGTGAAGAGCTTGGCTAGAAATGAGAGTTTAATGGGTATTTATAGGGTTTCTAAGTGTACTAGCCGTTTATAGCCGTTACCCATTATTTTAATCAATTTTATCCATTGAAAAACTAGCCGTTTTTGGCTTCAGGACTCGAGTCATTCGAATGACTCATTAGAATTCATTCGAATGACTGATGTAATGTAGCCGTTGGGGCCTCTGATGACAGAGTCATTCGAATGAATCTGGGTCATTCATTCGAATGTCTCTGCAGGTTTTGCCCAAACTCATTCTTTCTTTCCTTTCTCTTGATTCCTTGGTTTGTTTGAGATACTTTAAAAACAGGAATCAATATTTTCTTTTAAGAGCATCATTCTAAGAGTTTAGAGAGAGATATATATCAATTTTCCTTTGACAAGAATACCTTAAGTCCTAATAACTATTTTCCTTTTTACCATTTGCTTGGACTTGGTATTCTTCATGAATCCTATCTTCGGCATTAACATGTTCTTCATGGAATTGACATTTCATGCTTTGCCTTTTGACTTTGGGCATCATATGAATGTTCCTTCTTGTTCCATCTTGTTCTTGATGCCTTGGACTTTCCTATACACAAGATAATTCACTAGAAAGTATAGTTAGTCCAATGTTTTCTAATATCTTCATATGCATATATAGATTAATCAATGCATCATACATATACAGTTTAGGCAAGGATCAAATTATATTAATCAAATAATATTCTTTGCCTAGCATGCATGCATTGTAACACTAAAGCACTTGATATTCATGCATATGCACATATAGACACAAATATATCCAATAGTTAATCCATCAAGCACATATAGAGAGTTATTGGATATGTTCTCAAAAGGATGTTTTTCATATAACATTGTATGATGTGTAAGCTATATGATTACCATTAAGATCAATCATACAAGATCAAATGTATTCTATTTAGCATACAACATCAAATGTATTCTTTTTAGCATATAACATCAAATGTATTCTTTTTAGCATGTAACATCCTTTTGCATTCTAATTGTCATTATCTATTTGTTATGTTCTATTTGTCATCATCAAGATATAGAACAACTAGGAAAACCTAGTTCTACAAATATAAACATATACAATAAGTATAGACTATTAGAACATATTGTATTTGTCATCATCAAAACATATTGTATTAAACAATTGGAACAACTAGGGAAACCTAGTTCCACAGCTTTTTTCCCTTAGTAAAGATTTCATTAGTCAAATATGGGAAACAATCCCTCACCCAAACCTTTGGATTAAAAGTGTCTGCAGAAATAATTCTGCTCGTTTTCTTAAAATTCTGCAGGCACTGGAACGGATCCTTTTTGTCATCCGAGTATAACCGTGGGTCTAAGGTATCTATAAAATAAAAGGCTATAGAATAAAGTTCACGAATACCTTAGATCAACTCAAATCCTATACGAGAAAGATTGGTAAATCATCATGTAGCATCCCGCTTCCTCCTCGGCGAAAATCTCGGTCGACAGCTGTTCAGCAATTCTCGTTGTAGGATAAACTATTACAAATATAAACTCTTAGGTTAAAATGTCCGTAGAAAAAATTCTACTCAGTTTCGAGAAATTCTGCAGACACTAGAATGAACCCTTTTTGCCGTCTGAACACAACCGCACGTCTAAAGTATCCGTAAAAGGTACGGCTACAGACAAGAATCCATAAATACCTAAATGACCCTAGCATATTACTTAGAAAAAATTAGGGGATCACAAATATGTGATTGGAATATTTTTAGAACAGTAGTACGCGGAGTACCGGGACCGGAAACACCAAATCCTGATCAAAATCGATCTGTCGGAGCCCGTTAATTCTTGGCCACAAAATTGGCCAAGACACAAGGCCATACATGGCCACAAAGAGGCCAAGTGGCTGGTCAAGAAGTCAAATGGTGACTCATGGTGGGTTAGTCACCATTAGGGATGTCATGCATGACATAGGCGAAGGGCAAAAGGGTAAATTGGATCAAGGGCATTTTGGAAAAGTGAAATTCAGCCCATGGCCTATAAATACCATGGGGAGTCCTAAATTTTGAAGAAAAAAATGAAAAATCTTGCCAAAACTCTGTCCAATCACACAATCAACTGTTATGCAGTTAAACCGGAGACCTAGAGACCTCTTACATCAAACCTAGACAAAGCTCTTCCATAACTCCCTAACCTTAACCCACAAAATCCCTCATAATCCCTAGAGAAAGCTTGTATAAATTCAGCCCAAGAAGAACTAGGAAGCATCATCATTGGAGACAAGGCCAAGGAAGTAGCAAAAACCGTCGTCGGACGCAAAAACGTGGGTAAACCGACATAATCACTGTCTATGTGATTTAGGATATATGATGATGGTTGTGCTATGGTTGTGTTAGAACATGTTAGGTTTTAATTGCTAAGTGATGTTCTTGAATATGACAATTGATTATACTTGTATATGGAAGTTTCTGCAGATCTGGATATTGTTGGAATAATTGTTAGAAAGAAGATTGGTTTATGTTGATGAGGATATGAGTATGAAAGTATGTGTTCTTCTAGATGAGATATGATGTTAGGATGGATTTTATGTGAATTTTGATTTTATATATGTGGTCGATGATTGTCTGGATCCGCTGGTGCTGTCTGTGATTCTGTCAGAATTTAGGAAAGCCTAAGACGGGAATAGGCATATGTCACGTTTTTGAAAGGAACTGTATGATGGCATTTTTATCATGAAAAACTAATGTTATTTTTGGATTCTACACGAAATTTTGAGTGGAGATGTCAAGTTTCATGATTTTTGGAGTCCCCGATGAATTTCTCAGCAAACAGGCAGAAAACAGGATTTTTAGGAATTAAGGGCAAAACGGGAAATTCGTGTTTTGGGCTGAAAAACTGGGTTTATTTTCATGAAATATGGGTTTAGAACTATCAAAAACCTTAAGGGCAAGTCTTGAGTCCATCGGGTCTTTGAGAATAAAAATTCCAAAGAAAACAGGACGTTTACGGGGGCGAAACGGTAATTTCGCGAAAAGGGGTGAAAGTGAAATTTTGCAATGCTGAGGTCAGAATTTGGAATTTTAGACATGAGAAATGATCTTAGGACTTTCAAGAACCTTGGGCTAAGGTCTTGGACCTCTCCGGTTGATGATCGCTAATTTCTGATAGAAACCAGACGTATGTTTTGCTAAGTCGCTAGATTTACGTTTGTTATGTTTAAGAAATGTTTGAGTAGGAGATTATGTTTCTTACATGTGATAAATTTGATGTTGTGCTTTAGGTGAAGTTAGAGATAGTATATGATTGGTGTTATATGTTATATGATGTGATGAACGATGAAGAGGATGATATGACATATTGAATTGTGCTTATATGATGATTGTTTGATATGATGAAATAAATAATGAAGGTGATGATACTACTGTGAATATGATTGCTTTAATATGATGATGAACTGTGGTTATACATATGAACTGTTGCATCAAGGATCAAACTATGTACATGATGATGATGAGAGAGAACCCCCTATAAAAGGGCATAAGCTCGGTTTTTGGGGAAGGTCTTAGTCCCGGTCGAGTCATAGGTCCGACCCCACCGCCATCATAGGATGGTCATCTCGGTCGTGGTTGGTGAGAACTACGGGGTCAAGACCCTTCAGGTGAGACCCTTCAGGTTTAGCGCGACTTGGCTACCACGATGCGAGCTGTAAGTGTGGTTGTAGCGGAGTGGCCGCAGCTACAAGGGACGAGGGCATAACTGCTTATAAGGACAGCCTTATAGAGCAAAACTATTGGTGGATGCCAGCTGAAACTTATAATTAAAATGGGCACGGTTATAAGTGGAGGCTAGCTGAAACTTGTAGATAAAATGGTTTTCAGAAAATGAGGATTTTACTACAGTAGTGTAGCTATGTGAATTATGTGACAATATGTGATCTAGAAATTAGACTAGAGAACAGATGACATAGATAATGAAAGCATAGGTTCCCCAGTCACCTAGTAACGTAGATAAAGCTTCTCAGGTCTAGTATGGATATTAATAACTAGTAGGACTATAGTATACATGTGACATCGAGAGACCCCTGAGTGGCGGAATCATAATTGAGTATGAAAAGAGTTACAATGATTAAGGTTTCCCACTGAGAACCTTGTGTTCTCATACCCGCTCCTTTATGGTTCTAGGCGAGCACGACGAGGATATAGAGGACGTCAGAGCAGGGCAAGCAACACAAGGACGAGCAGCCCTGAAGAAGATGGACAGAGGAATAGGGAACTCAGAGCTACAATAGAGATACCGCACTAGTCCTTAGTCAGTAGGCTATATGGTTGTGCTACTATGTAATTGTACGTAACATTTATAATATTACATGTGTAACCATTTGTGAATATATGGTATGGACCTTTGGTTGATATGAATGTTGAATACACCTAATTAATATTCGTTAAGTATGCTACGCTACCACTTACAATATATATTCTGTCAAGGACCAGGCTCATATTTTATACTACGATACATATAAAGAAAATTTAAAATGGTCCATATTTTTGGGTAACTGTATTTTTAAACTCATAAGCGGGACTAAGTACAATCCCAACCAAAGAAATAACAACCTAGTCAGCAGGTTTGCGACTTAATCGTGGACTAGCTAGCTAGGGTGTTTCACTCTACTTGAGCCTCAAGTAACTTCCCTTAGGGATCTCACCCTAATCACTCTAGAGGGATACCTCACCCTCTTTACAAGAATAAGATTTGTGTATGTTTGAAACTCTCTTAAAGAGTAGATAATACAATTTGAAGGTCTATAGGTGTATGTGAATAAAACTCTCTCTTAAGCTTGAAAAGATGGCCTAATGATTGTAATAAATGAAGTAGAGAATGTTGGATGTTAAGGAGTTAATGTTCAACCTTTAATTGATGAGTTTGGTGAGTATTTATAGTGCTCAAATTGATCCTAGCCGTTGTGCATTTAATGCACCTGAAGTCAGCTTGCAGTACTAGCCGTTTCTGACTCCAGGATACGATTCATTCGAATGACTCATTCGAATGACTGATGTAATATAGCCGTTGGAGCCTGTTTGAGTCAGAGTCATTCGAATGGATCTAGGTCATTCATTCGAATGACTTGGCTATGCTAGGTTCACAGAATGCACCAAACCCTTGGCATTCGAATTCCTCATTCGATTTTCTTTTGTTCTTGAGTTATTCGAATGCTCTGTTCATGAGTCATTCAAATGACCTGTTCACGAGTCATCGAATTGACCAGTTCATGAGTCATTCGAATGACCTGTTCATGAGTCATTCGAATGACCTATTCATGAGTCATTCGAATGTCTCTGCCAGGTTTTGCCCAAACTCATTCTTTCTTTCATCTTTCTTGATTCCTTGGTTCATTTGAAATACTTTAAAAGCAGGAATCAATGTTTTCTTTTAAGAGCCATCTAGAAAAACTAGTTTGAGAGTTTTAGCATACACACACCTTTAACATATTTCCTAAGTCCTAAATCTAGATCTTTTTGAACTTCTTGACTTTGGAAACTTGATTCTTTTGTCTTCATCAAAACTTACTCCATGAGCATTCACACTCGGGATTAGGACGGATGATAATAACCAGTAGGAAATTTAGTATGCATTGACACTTAGAGATCTCCTAAGTGACCTGGATCATAACCGAAGTAATAAGGAATCCCCTACATTAAAGGTTTCCCATTGAGAACGCGTTCTCACCCCTATTCGCTTATGACTCCAGGAACTTACGACGAAGACTCTACCGAGCAGCAGGAGGAGCAGTGAAGGGCTGTTACGAGAAGCAGGCACACCTAAGAAGAAAGGTTGCGAAGAAGTTTGGTGTGGGCTAAATGAGCAATTTTCCAGTTGGCCCTCAAGTTTTGTAGTCAGAAAGTGTATTGTAAAGGACATGATATAAGTATACTGAATATTGTAGAACTTATGTAAGTCATTGTGAATATATGTGATGGACCATATGCTAGTTTACCTTTCTAATTGTTTAATATCTAATTGATAATCGTTAAGCCCAAGGCTCTATCGTTTGTATTATATGTCCTGTCTAAAGCACGGCTCCTAAATTATGCCATAGATCATGAATCCCTATTTTTGTAAAAGTATTTCTGAGTTAATCAAGGACTATAAGTATTCCCACCAAGTAACTAACAACCTAGTGAGCATTACATATGACTTAAGCGTAAGCAACTAGCTAGGGTGCTACATTAGTTCGCTGTAGCAATGTCATTTCACTACCGTGACACCTTTCAATAGTGTTATTTTGTTAGTTTTCTCGTATTGTGGTGTTTGTTAGCCAATCTAGGTACCAACGCTAAGCCCCTTGGAACTTCCAGTGCTAGCGCTTCTCAGTTTCAGGTCATTCCAGGTAAGTAGAGGTTTCGGTGCGTCGAGATCCGTTACTTGAGTCAGTTATGCCAACATGATTTTTTAGTTATTTAATTGTTTAATTATGCATAAAATTGCGCAATCCTCATCCATAAAATTTCACCCGAAATTAACCAAATATAACCTAAAAAGATGATCATTATAGAAGACCTCAATCAAAAGTTAATTACAATAAAAACTAAAAGGGTTAAATATGTTGTTAGTCCTTATAAAATTAGAAGTTTCATTTTTGGTCCTCGAAAATTTTTTGTTAAGAATTAGTTTTTGAAAAGAAAAAGAAACCATTGATAGAAGAATTACAGGATTTCCATGTGAATCAAACAATACACAGCTGAGATGGGAATAAACAATAGAGTAACATGTCTCTCATATATATGGAACAGCTTTATTTGTATCTCAAAACAAAAATAGAACACGCTTCCAGTAACACCATCAACGAGCTTGACATGATGCGACAACTTAATCATCTGACAAAATTATTGTCAACAGTAATCTTTCCTGAAGTGAAAAAGGGAACTTGAAGGCTGCTAGTTGACAACATCAAGAACCAGCTTGCGAGACTTAAGAACAGACCACCTAAGGCGACGATAGTAGCCAGCTTGAAGTAATGCCAGTGTTAGAACAAATATCCATTTAAATCCCATCTGCATATAGTACCAATATAGTGAGAAAACAAGATATTCTCTGCATGATCTGGTACAAAAAGTATACTAAGGGAAACATACGAGTTTTCTCTCTTCCATCTCAGGTTCAGCAGCCCAAGACAAAAATGACACAATGTCTTTCCCCATCTGCAGCAAAACATAACGTGGGAGAAAAATGAGTTTCATTCTTCCAAAATTAAAACAAATTCTAGACAAACAGAAGTACCTGAGATTCGGTGGCAGGGGTACCATCTTCATATTCGACAGCACCATCATTGAGCATTTTAGGCATGGCAATGGCTCCACCGGGGAAATAAGGATTGTAGTGCAGTCCCTCTCTAATCTATGCCATTATTTAAGAAGAAAACAATAGATAAAAGTTTATCTTTAAGCAACGTACTGTTGCACTGTTATAGGGGCAGAAAAATCAAAAACTTGTATTTAATATTTAGATTTGACAAGAATTAGAAAGTGTAATGAAGTCCATTGCCGTATTGTTAACATATTTTTTGGGAGGATCAATGGGTAGGAGACTCCTCTATAATTTAGTTCTGCCAAGTCTTTTTTGCTTTACACAATTCTCATATTCAGAATATTGACAGTGTAAGATTCCACATGCTCGGGACTTTCAATTTTTAACTAATTTCTTGAATAGCCTCCCTCCACCCAGATAAACCTGTTTGGAAATCCAAAGCTCCCTACAAGAAATCCTTTACTTGGACAGCAATGTTTAACAAAATTAACACCAATGATATGTTGCAGCATTGCACATTTGAATGCCACACAAGCTTATCTCCTCTTATGTGTGTTACTGGTGGTGCTAATTTTGGATTTGTTCCAAATTTGCTTCTTCACTGTTCTGTGGCTGAACCTTTATTGAATACTTTATTTGATACCTCTGGTGAGTGTTGGGTCTACCCTTGAACTTTGGACCTATTGACTAGTTCTGTTGGTTTTTGATAAAGAAAGGAAGCCAATCTTTGAGTCTGAGTCCTTGAGGCAGTGCGCAATCTATTCCACTAATTAGTGTATTTGATTGGAGCATAATTCTCCTATTTTTACAAGCAAGTCTTAAGCATAATATTAGGCATCTTACCTCTCTATTTGATATGACACTCATGATCTTCATAGAGGAACTTCTCCCTCAAATACATTGAGAGATTGGAAAGAGCTTTATTCAATTTTTTATTTTTCCTTTCATTAGCTCTTGTTCATGTAAATAGAATCTCATCCTCCTACTTCTCTTTGTATTTTTCCTCTTTCCATCTTAATAAAATTCTTCTTTTATTAATCAACCGAAAAAATATCCATATACATGCATGACTGACAAGTGACAAGTGACAAGAGGAGTCACACATGACATAAGTGCAAAAGAAATATTAATCATGAGTACTTAGACGTACATAAATCAATCAAACATGCATATTGACCATAGTGTGCTTTGGTTTAGTTGTAAAATAATATGCAAAGAAAATCATGCATAATGTCAAAGGCCCTTTAACACTCCCCAGCCTACCATGCAGACATGTATATTATACTCATTGGTGTGCACGAAAAAGGGAAACAAAAAACATTGATTTAACTGTTGTTGACCGTGCTTGCACAGAATTCAAATCCACACAAGACTCAACAACAGTTTGTTTTGGAGCTGAGCCACCCATAAGGTAGTTAGCAATTCCATATAACAACTGCAGAATGCACAAAGTTACCCTAATAAGCATATTATCTTTCAGAAAGTCTCTAGAGAAGAACTTACCGAAATACCAGAGGGGGGGTCACGATAACCAGTTAGAAGGGCAAACACATAGTTCTGACCATTGTGACGAGCCTGAAAATACAGTTTGTAAGGATATTTCTGGGTCACATACAATAGAAAATCTTTAGACATCACTAACAGACAACTGACATTACTTTTGTAATAAGACTTAGATCTGGAGGATACGCTCCTCCATTAGCAAACCTAGCAGCTGCTTCATTTGCATATGGCTGAGGAAAGCGGTCACTGAGTTTACCAGGGCGTGTAAACATTTCACCTTCATCATTAGGGCCATCAACCACCTCAATCTCAGCTGCCATAGCTTTTACCTCGTCTTCTGTATAAGCAACATCAACCAAATCACGGAATGATATCAAAGACATAGAATGGCAGGAAGCACAGACTTGTTGGTATACTTGATGACCACGACGAATCCTGCTCGTGCAAAATTAGTTGAATTATTAAGACCAGAATTGGTATTCATGCTGACATACCATTCATGTGAAATTTGATTTTACATGATGGTGGAATAGAGCAGAATCAAGATCCACCATATTATGAAGCCTGCCCAAAAAGAGAAGGGCGGGGGATACTTCTATTGAGGAATTAAAAGAGGCAATTATTTCTTTCAGGAAATTACAATCCACCAATCAATGTGACTTACTTTCTTTGATAAAACATTGCATAATAAAGATTAAAGACTACTAATCAGAATATAACACAGACAATCTTTAAAGTTTTAAACCATGTTAGATTGCATCAAAGGCAAGTGAAACAATAAAACAAGAAAGGGAGGCTGAATATATGATCAAGGCCACAAGACAAATGAAAATAAAGTTAATAAGACAAAATGAAAATAAAGTAAACATGTACCTGTACTTAACAATCACTTTTTATTCACCTTTAAAATGCAGCAGAGCTAATTTGAGTTTGTGTAGTTGCTGATATGGCAGATGATACATGAGAGAAAAAAAAAAATACAAAGACACGTATACGAAAAATTCAGGTGGAACTCACGATGCATGATCGTATGAACTGAGGATGCCCTTGTGAGGCCATGGATAGCTTGGGCATGCCAGGCCGTGCTCAGCTTCATCAGCTGATGCTGTTGTTGCAAAACCCAAAAACCCAGTGACACTAGCACCAATTAACGCAAGTGCTCTTAAGGAGCTGCTGCCAGTAGATCCAGCAGCACCATCTTTCTTTATGATAATAGAGGACATATAAGTATTCTGCAGTAATAATTATAAAATAGCCAATAGCAAAAGATACAATCAGTGGTTGCATGGGAGGCAAATAGTTAGAGTCGTCAAAAACTTATCACATGCAAGAGCACATCCTACACCAGTCTGCAAAATTTTCCAATGAAACAATGTGATATGTCAAAATACTGGATGAGTGGAAGAACAATTCCTCGCATTTTAACAAGAATAAAAGGGTCATTCAAAATTAAGGAAAGTACGGATAAATCAAGCTCATAAGCCACAATATGAAACTATTGTGACAAGTACAGTTTTAAATTGCAATAGCAGTTGCAATCGTGTTACAACATTATATAGACTGATGCAGGCCGAAATAGTCTGTAATCACGAGGTGATGCAGTTGAGGCAGCTGCCACAACTTAGATGTAGCATCATCATCAGGTGGTGCAGACTGAGATTTAGACCCTTGGTATAATTGAGACTAGGAACAAATGACAGACAAATTATCAAAGAACTGATGTCGTTTTATCCCACGGGTATGCCCATTGCTTGATTTGATGGATAAGTTACAACAACAACAACCCAGCCTCGTCTCAGTAGGTAGGATTGGCTACATAGATCAATCAACGTCATTGTGTCTCACTATAGACTAAATCTGTAGATAAACCATTAAAATCTTTATCATTGTCTAAATTCTTAAAATAAACAAACCCCCAAAAAATCTGTTTTCAGCTTTTCAGCAAAAGCTAAAAGGAGTAGCTTCTAAAAACAAATCTTTTTTCAGCTTTCTCAACTATAAAAAGATAATTTTTTTAATCACATTTTTAAAATCCAACACATATGCAGCCCTACTCTATAGGTTTTCTCCATACCTGACCAAACAACTAACACAAGATTCTGCTATCTTTTTCACAATAGATGCTGCTCTAACATTTTTCTAATATACACTTCTAATCATATCGTGTCAAGTGTGCTCAATCATCCAACACAACATTTTCATCTTTGCAACATTGAGCTTATTCTCTTGTTGATTGTTTACCGCCCAATATTCAGTCTCATAAAATTGCAAGCTTTATAGTTGTGTGGAAACGGTTTTCCCTTAACCATGAGCAATACTTTTCTATTACAAATAACACGCTCAATTTCATCCACCAGTTCATGAAGGAAAGATACAAATGAAAATAAAAAGACTTGCATCTGAAAGTCATTGATCAATAAAACCCCAAGATAAGGTGCGACACGAAGTCCTATGGGAAAGCCCAAGTAAGGTACCACAAGAAGTCCTATGGAAGACTCAAGTGAACATAGAAACTGTATAACATGTATTCAATCTATAAAAGATATGCACGATGAAGCAAACAACCAGCACGTGAGTTCCTGGTGTAATAAAATATCTATTTACTGGGGGGAAAAAAGATCTTACTACACCAATTGATTTGCAACAAGGCCAAAGGATTTATGTAGGATTATGTAAGAACTGGTATCGAATTAAAGGAAAACACTGAATATGTGACTGAATTTATTGAATAAACAGGAATTCCAATGGGGAATTTCCTGGCAGAACATTAACAAGCCCAAGGGCAGCAGAATAATAAAACGATAAACAGAAAAATAAGCCTGGGAAATAATGGATCCCTTGGTCCCCTTTCTAGTTTTGTCTAAACCTGAATAATCTTTTCTCAGCCTCGGTTTCCCTCATATATTCGAGAGAGAGAGACGTAATCCTAGCTGAATCTTTATTCTTTCCTATTTTATTGCAACTAATTGATTTCCTAATTGGCTAAACAAATTCTGTTTAAAATAATCCAATCAGATATGATTCTGATTTGAATTTTCCTCTAATCTCTTCTTTCCTTTCCTAGAATAGTGGAATGGAAACGGAATAATTCCCTTTTCCTTATTCTTAGGAACAGAATCAGCTGCAGCTGGGGCCGGTTGGTCCGTAACAGATTAAGATGGAATATATAGCATGAATATTCAGGAAGACACTAATAGAAATGTTTCAGAGATGAAAATTGTGATCACATCATAGACATACCCCACGAATTACACAATTTTTATCTTGAATCCTTATAAAATGTGACGTAAACTATATGGCCAATGATGCTCTATGGTAATAAGTCGAGCTAATTTGAGAATTTTGACATGAATGAGTGGACATATAAGAAAATATAAGTTTTTGAAACAAACTAATGAAAGTCAGAGTAGCAGTTATGGTCGAGGTAATAATGAAAACTCACCTAAAGAGTCTTGACTATAAGAAAAGTAGGTCATTAGAGGATTTTGTTAAATATAAATACCATTCAATTGCATCTACCCAACAACTTATGCATTTGGGAGAGATGGTTATTGGCATGGATCTATCACTTCAACAGCATTGCAACATTAACCTAACACTACTAGTTCTAAACTCACTCATCTTCCAAAATGAAAACTTATACTCCCTTCCACTCAAATTTGTATAACAGAAAATCAGTTTGCTTTTCTCAACCCCCAACTCTTATTCTAAGAGTCTCAATTTTACAAACTGCAAGGACAAGAAAAAGTAAATATATCCTAAAGCATAAAATCATGAAGAGTAGGGAAAATGCTTACAGGAGAATGAGATTGGATTTTTCTTCTCAATAACTGCTGAATGACACCTCCAGCCATGTCAGTCCACACTGAAAATCATTCATAAAAATACATACACACACAAACAAACAAACAAGAAACAATTATACAAAGTATTAGAGATAAAGTTTTATAAATAAGCATAAGGAAATGATAAAGGCAGCGTCAGTATATATCTGAGCCTGAAAATGCAATGAAGGATGACAAAAACTAACTCCTAATAGGAAAATGATCACATAAAGTTTAGCAAAATGTAAATTTTAGATTATGGTGAGATGATCTATCAAGAAGAATCACTTGAAGCATTTGATGAATAGGTATGTAGCCTAATTCTTGGTGTATTAACATGGTTATCAGAATCTTACAATTCACTATTCAAATAGCACGATTTGATACGATTCAGCAATAACACATGTTGACAACAAAAATGAGGAAGTAGAAAAGATAAACAAAAGGACAGGTGTGCAATCTCCAGATTCGTATGTCTTTTTTACAACGTATACCAACATCTGAACCCTAGATAACGGTAACATGTTGAGATGATCTTAAATACCAATAACTTCTTGATCTAGTAGTACAGCAACCCATTAAGAAATTAATTTTTATCAGCCAATAGAAAAACAGATATCACTAGAACTTTATAAGGATATCTACCAAGAAAGGTTTTACTCCTCCATGTTCGAAACCCCATCAGGAACAAGAAAATAGAAGAAACTATATGCATGGTTATTAAACTCTCGAGTTAACTCGTAAACTCGTAAACTCTTAAGAGTTTATGATTTCACTACATAAAACGAGTTAACACTCATGTAAACTCTTTTTTGGTAAACTCGTACTAGTTTAAGTAAACTCTCGATTTTATTAGCGAGTTTACGAGTTAAAATCTACCTATGGGTTTACGAGTTTACTTCAAGATGTACAAATTTGGTAACTTTTTTAGATACTTAGTTGACTTTGTGTGTGTTAGACAATATCTAATGAGTTTACTAAGCTGATTTTATATATTTATCATAATTGAGCTATGTTTTATCAAACTATAAAGTCATGGTTGTTAAACTTTCGAGTTAACGTTAACACTTACGTAGACTCTTTTTTGGTAAACTCGTACGAGTTTAAGTAAACTCTCGATTCTACTAGCGAGTTTACAAGTTAAAATCTACCTACAAGTTTACGAGTTTACCTCAAAATGTACAAATTTTGTAACTTTGTTAGATACTTACCTAACTTTGTTTATATTAGATAATATATATTGAGTTAATTTAGCTAATTTCATATATTTATCATAATTGAGTTATGTTTTATTGAACTATAAAATAATACAAATTTTGAATAAAATATGACATAACCACCAAGTGTCATGAATTAAGGTGTATTTTATGATATTTCTTTTATTAATTTAATTTAAAGTTAACATTATTCAATTTCAATTACAAATACAATATTTAATCGAGTTTAGTTCCTAAATATATTGCTTAACATATTTTTTTACGTATGTAAACTCATACGAGTTTATGAGTTTACGATTCGAGTTTGCTAAAACTCCACGAGTTTGCTAAAACTCCACGAGTTTACTTAAACTCTCGAGTTTGACAACCTCGTATAAAGTAATACATGTACAAAATAAAGTATGATATAACTAAGTGTCATGCATTAAGATATATTTTATGATATTTCTTTCATTTATTTTATTTGAAAGTTAACACTATTCAATGTCAATTATGAATACAAAATTTAATCATGTTTAGTTCATAATTATATTGCTTATAACATATATTTTTTACATATGTAAACTCTTACGAGTTTACGATTCGAGTTTGCTTAAACTCTCGAGTTTGACAACCTTGACTGTATGTATTATAAACACCCTCAAGATCAACTAATGTGAACCATTTGAGGAAGAAGAAGAAACACAAAGCAAGCATGAAAATGAAAAGGGTGTTTCTAACTTCTAAGCAATAGAGAGGCTCAGCATCCCCAAGAGTCCAGTCCCAAGTCTAGCAACCTCCTCTTTTTCCTTCCTCTCTCTTTTATTTCCCCTTCCCTACTAACCAATTTCCTCTTTGTCCTTGTGACCCTACCACGTCAGCAAGTAGTTACAAATAGAACCCCCTAGCCGACTCGTCATTTCCTCACTTTGTGGGTGAGTCCTTAATTCTTTTCTATAAGCCCATATGCTCTGCTCACCCTACTGTGTACTCTTATAATGGGTGGGCATCTATCAGATGACAAGAAAATCAACTGCAAGAATGAATCATAATCAATTACTTTATCACATGACCTCCTATATCTACCAAACAATTTTAACCTGAATCCAGAATCTAGATCATGCAATCACTATAAAAGTAGTTCTCACAATTATCATGTCCACCACATTGAAATTCCAATAAGATCTCATCCAAGTTTTACTTCATTAAGTTTACTCCAAATTTCAAACAGATGTTTTGTTCTCGATAAAAGGAAGAGGAAAAAAACAAACAAATGATAAGATGAACAGAGTTGAATTCAAACACTGCCTTGCAAATATACGCTTTTCTTTCTGTTACTTCGAAAGTAGCTGCTTCAGCTTCAGCCACTCGAATTTTCGATATTCCTTTTTATTTCTCATCAAACGAATGGCATCTTCTTCTGGAAATCCTAGCTATTCTTAGCATGATATTGGGGAATCTCATTGCTATTACCCAAACAAG
>QANU01008435.1:38835-55363 GCA_003254905.1 Nissolia schottii
TGTTAGAAATAAATTAGTATATTTAGTATATCTGTGATTGATTTTGATTTATTCATAACAAATTTAGGTTGATTTAATTTGATTTTATCATCTATGATTCTATTATTTGCCTTTGTTGGTTCTGCCCAACTCCTGATGTTGCCTCCGTTGTTGCTTTTGCTGGTTCTGCCCAGCTCCAACTTGTGTGTAGAATTCACAAAAAAGACCTAAAAATTAGACTTAACACTCGTTTGTGACAAGCTTAAAGCTAAATGAGAGGGTGTTAGAAATAAATTAGTATATTTAGTATATCTGTGATTGATTTTGATTTATTCATAACAAATTTAAGTTGATTTAATTTGATTTTATCATCTATGATTCTATTATTGGCCTATATATTGGCACTTAATTGTAACTAACATGCACAACCTTCAATAATACACCATTATTATTCATGTTTAGTCTATGTCTCTTGATTTTTCCCCTACTTATCATCTCTAGTTTATCATGAAATCTCACCTCGACTAAAAGAAAATACTAATATACTATATACTTTAAAAATGGACAAGTGAGAGAGAAGTTAGAGAGAAGGAGTGAGAGGGAATGAGAGGGTGAGGGTGAAACACATTGAGGATCATGGTGAGATCGAGGGAGATGTGGCGGAGAGTGTCCTTTAGGAACAAGGTGATGGGTGAAGTAACTCCTAAGCCATTGGTCCTTGCGGAGGAGTTGGATGGTGATCGTCTGGCAATGGTGGAAAGGAAGCAAGGGTTGTTAAGTTACTGGGGGAAACCTCTTAACCTTACAGCTATGTATTATAAGCCAAAAGGGGTTTTGAAAAACCAAGGGTGGATATGAGGTTCTCAACGTGGGTTTTGGTTATTTTCTAGTGAAGTTTGATTTGGCTGAAGATCGTGAACGTGTGATTCTTGGATGTCCCTAAATGATATGGATTTGTTACTTGGCTATGAAGCTTTGGTCTCTTGAGTTCCGTCCGAGTGAAAAATCCTTTGGTGTTACCATGGTGTGGGCATCTATATCGGGACTTAATATATGGTACTATCATGAGAAAGCGGCTAGGCTTATCTATTCGGCCATAGGTAAGCCTGTGAAGGTGGACATGGCGACGACCTCAAATGACCGTGAGTAATACATTCAAGCGTGCATAGAGATTGATTTGTCCTTGTCGGTGCATAAGCATGTGTTGGTAGATGATTTTCAACTATTAAGTGGTCTATGAAAATCCGAACGTACTATGCCCTCATGGCAATCGTTTTGGACATACTGGTGAGGATTGTAAAGATGGCCCAATGGCCAGTATCAGGACGGAAACAGTGGCTTCCACGAAGGTGCAGGTGTCTCCGGCGGCTAGCCTAACCAACCAAGCATATTTCGAATTTGATTTTGATTTCGGTGGAGGTGGATACTATGGCGAAAATTGTGGACGGATGATTTGGTTTCTAAATCAACCATCAATTTGGCATCAAAAGGGAAAGGAGTTATGGTGGATTCAGTTATGTTGTCTATGTCGAATTCAGTGGGACTAGCTGACAAATTTGAGGAACCGAAATGGAAGTAGAGGCAGAATAAGAAATGACTGAATCAATTGATTTGCAATCAGAATCAGCTTAACCGCACTAACTTTGATAGGAGCCATCAATACAGGAAGGAAGAAATAACGTTAAGGCTAACCATGGGAGGAAACCAAGGTGGCTGATAAGTGGATTTTGCGCCCTATTTTACTATCCTATAAATGAACAATTGCATACTAAAATGTGTGCTTTTAATACTTAATTGATATGTTTTACACATTACCTTCTTATGTAAGGAATTGAGAAAAAGGTAAGATTAGGCATTATTTTACTCTTAGAATTTAATACTTCTTTCGGAGTTTTCTATTTTAAATTTCAGGAGTTGAAGATGCGAAGAGAAGATGTGACCAGGGGCAAAAGAGGAAAGAAGCAAGATGGCGAATTTAAGGAAAATCGCTCAGCGGTTAAATAAGAATCGCTTAGCCAAACAGCAACTATCGCTCAGCGGTGAACCTCTTATCGCTCAGCGAAAGTGCCAACTTGCACCTGCGCATTTATTGCGCTCGCCTGGAGCCAGCTCAAATTCCGGCGCCGCCCTGCTAAAGCTGACCGGAGCATTTAATGAAGCTGCGTAAGCCGCCGAGATTGACTCAGCCGCTCAGCGATACCTCCTCAACCGCTCAGCGGTGGTGCTAGACCGCTGAGCGATCCTGTCGAACCTTGGCCTATAAATAGGAGGCCAAGGCATTCATTTTGGGATGTCTCTTCCACCACCCACCCTAGTTCTCCTAGGCTGAGAACTCCATTTTTTTCCTTTCATTTTCTATACTTTTTACATTTCTATTTTAAAGCACTTAGGTTTATGTTAGAATGCTTTGTAATCTTTCAAGACTTGTAACGAAGTTCTACCGAATTAATTCCAGGTTCTATTGTGCTTTTCTACCATTGCCATTTACTCTTCCTTTCTCTTTATTTACCCTTGTTTTCTCTTTGTTTGCTCTTTACTTGCTTTGAGTTTTAGTCGTCCAACCATGGAGGAGTAGTTTCTTAATATCTTGCATGCGGTAACTTTAGATTAAAGATTAATTTGAGGTCTTGCGCTTAAAGATTATTCATGTCTTGTTCCACCCTTAATTAAAGATATAGCGATTGCATGTTATTAGTTAAGGCTAAATCTAAGTTAATGAATCTTGACGATTGTATGATTTATTAAACTATGATTAAGGAACTTTTGAAGAACTAATCAGATTTGATTAGGTTGTGTAATTGGTGCTTAATTAATATGGGTCTTAATGCTGAGATCTTGGTTTTAATACCTATATTAACAAATGCTTAAGGGATTGACGATCGTAGTTTCTTAAGTAAATTGCATACTAGTTAGAGATTTCAACTAATAAACAACATCTCCTTTTCATGAATAATTAATTAGGAACCGATGAGAATTAATCCTTGATCTAGAAATGTCGTATGCAGGATATTGCTTTTATCATTATTGACTTACTTTCATTTTAATTTCTCTTTATTCATCAAACAACCCCCCGATTTAGTTAAACTTGTAATTGGTTCTAAATTGCTTCTTTGGGAGACGACCTAGGTTAACCCCTTTAGTACGTTTTCGGGGTTTTCTTGGTTTATAAATTATTATTTGATCACACACTAAAATCTAACGACGTTTTGGTGAGCGGCAGTGGCCTAGGGAGGCTAACTATCACGTGAATAAAAAACACGTGCCTTCCACAACACTTGAGTCTTCTGTTCTTCGATCAATGGTTGTGGATTCTGGTGCTCTTAAATCGGCCACTTTGAAGGTTGCGGAACCAATGACGTTCTCTACAGCTAATAGTGAATGTCCGATGCTGAAGAATACTATCATGGGAGAGCAAGTTGGGTTTGTCAGCTTGAGTGTCTTCCCCCGAGGGCAAGCGAACGACCCAGATCAGCGGAATTCGGCATCTCTCCCCCCACGTGATCCTTACGAGGTTGTGCAATAGAGAGCGAAAGCTATGGTGAAACCTATCTCGTTGTCAGGGGAGGCAGAAGAAAATGATAATATGTATGACAATGATGTGTTAAGAGCCATGCATGAGGTTATTCACTCTCCTAATAGGAAGAGGGCGACATCCTCTTATCGTATCCGTCACTCTCTTGTTTATCTTGTATATGTTCTATTATTGCTAACTTTTTCTTCTTGTATCCTAACATCTATTTTCTGAATTTATTCCATTCATCCATAATATATTATTATTATTATAATAGACAATGAAATCATAATTGGGTCATAAGTGTTAATAGACTTAAAAAAAACTTAATATATTTAAGAAAAAAAAAACTAGACAAACTCAAAATCAAAATATACTTAATAATTACACATTGTATTAAAAAAAATAAAAAATTCTAATCTCCTAAGTTTGCAGCATCATCGTTAGTGGCATCATCATAGGACCCATCATCAACAGCGGCATCTTCCATGTTATCATCATCGGACGTATCAGACAACAACATCTCAAGAGGCATTTTAGGGCTGACTGAACTGCTGCATCCTTGGGCAGATCCACCAAAGCATGCCCACATCATCTTCATCTTCTGGTTCAGCTTCTCCATGTCCATTCTCTTCTTTGCCTGCTCATGTTTCTTCTTCGCATCCTCCTGTATCTGATTTGCCTTTACTTCTACCCTCACATTATGCAGCTCCTGAAGCACCTGCTCGTGCTTAACCGCCAGCATGTGTAGCTCAAGGATCAGCTTGAGCACTGACGGAGATCTTCACCTTCTTGCATTTGTGTCCCACAGGTAGATGAAGCAACTGATCGAGGCCCCCTTGTTGTAATCAAGAGTTGTGTCCCCCGGCCCCTCAACTGGGTCTGGCTTAGTACCCGGGGGCGCACTCTTAGCTTGTTGAGTCTGCACAGCCTGAAGTGCCTCGTCGAATGTAGCCTACAAAAATAAAAAAAGTTAACAATTTTTAATATGGAAAATTAAAATTTAACAATTATATAATAAAAATAATTAATTGTATAATTCTTGTAAAGATTACTCATAGCAGTTTGTTGTGAGCGAACGTCAACCTACCAAGACTTATCTAACTTCATGGTGTGAATCTCGCGGAACAACTCCATCTCAGATGGCTCCCGACCCATCTGTCGACACTACATATGAAACACCCTAGCTAACTGTTTACCCGTACGTAGTAAACAATGCTCACTAGTTTGTTTTCAGCTTTGGTGGGGTTACTTCTAGCCCCTATTTCTAGCTTGGCAAATATTTCTTACTGGAAAATATGGACCCTTTTTGAAAATCGTTCGTGTGCATTATCATTTTATAACGTAGAAGCGCTACGTGATTAAGATAACATATAAAGATACAAGCGATAGAGTCCCAATGGACTTAAGCAATAATTAACTACAGAATAGTGGTACTGGAAATGTTATAAGAGAAGTAGGTAAACATACACGCATTTGGTCGATAACGCAATTATACATTCAAATAGTAATACATAATTACATCATCAAGTATACAAGTCATATAATGTACATAGGTACTAAGGGAACATCTAATCCCTTAAGCGAGTTCAAAACATAAAACATAAGTCTTTCTCCGTGGCTTCCTCGGAGTCCTCTGACGTTCACGACTCTGCATGTCTTCCGATACTGGCTCCGTCTCGGCGTACATGTCATGCTATCCTGGAATCATAAAGGAGTGAGGGTGAGAACCTTGGGTCCTCAGTGGGTAACCTTGGGGGATCGTTCTTTATTTTCTACTCAATTATGATTCTGCCACTCAGGTGTTTCTAAGTGAACATGCATACTAACATTTCTACTTATTATGATCTGGCCTAAAGTCCTGAACAACTTTATCTACATTACTAGGTGATAGGGGGAACTAATCTTTCTTACTAAGTTCTAGTGCTTGTTACTTTCCTTCGCTTATACATATATAGCCGTCTTGAGCGTTCTATTGACAGTACTAACATCATATTTACTTATCTTCTTCATATTCATTTATCTTCTTACTTATTTACTCCTCTTCTTACTTATTCATACTTCCATACATACATTATTACATACATTGCATACATACATACATTCAAGCATACATCACATACTATCATTCTTTCTTTCTTTCTCTTATACTTTTCTTTCATACTTTTCTCTTTCTTTTACGCATACCGGCTCACCCGGGTTAGCGTTCTATCTTTGTTTATCTTACGTGTAACAACCCGACTTTTTCCCTTTATTAAAATGTCACTTAATAAATAAATAAAAATATATTAATAAGGGAAAAGATGAGATAAAAAAAATAAAATAAAATAAAATTCAAATATTAATTTAATTCCTTCCATATTAGCTAAAAATAATAATTTTGCGATCTCGTGGCGTCCGGCGACGTTCGGGTCGATATTAGGTATTATTAGAATTTAATTGTGACTCAAAGGAGTCTGTAAAATACACTACTATGAAAATAAATGCGAGAATATCTCGCCAAAGATTTAAATATTAATAAGAAAAATTAATAGGTCACAACGGTATGTCCAGAATATTTTTAGGACGTTCGGACATAAATAGTTAATGAGCGAACATGACTGAAAACACACATAGAAAAATGAAAATAAGTAATGACCAAGGGACAAAAGCCCCCCACAGCCAGCCCGCCCACCACGAACACACACACACATACACCAAAGTTCTTTCATTTTCTTCTTCCTAAGTTCCCAAAAACCTAAAGCTCATCTAAGCTCCACCAAAGCTCATCACCCAAATCCATCTTCACCTTTCTTAATCTCTCTTAGTTTCCAAATCATAGGCATAGCAAGGAGCAGCACAAGCAAGTAAGATTATTTTCTCATCACTTGGTGAATCAAAGTTTCCATAACCTAGGTTTTCATAATCATTCAAAGGTTTTCATTTTAGGCCAAGAGGACTCAAGCAAGCAAGCAACGCTTGATTTTATCTTTTGTCTAGCATCAACAAGCTCTATAGGAAGTGGGTAACTCTAGTTCCTCACTGCTTGATGGTGGATGCTTGTTATGTGATTTATGTGTGTATGTGTGTGATATTTTGAATATGTGATTATGTGCATGTTTGATGATTCTTTGATTATGTGATGATATATGCTAGAAATGATGCTAGGGTTAGGAAGATGATTCTGAAGGGTCATGTGACTTGGATTAGATAGAATTATTATGTGTAAAATATGTGTGAAACTCAAGCAGGTTTCATGGAAGCAAAGGGGAAAGAAATGGAAGAAAAGATGCATTCTGTTTTCAGGTCTCGCCAGGGACCGCTGAGCGGTTTGAGGCCACCGCTGAGCGGCCTGGTGCCACCGCGGATAAGGAGAAGGATAAGGATGGGAAGATATTTTTCTTTAAGGCGGTGGAGATATTTTCAAATCGCTGAGCGATGGAACTCTTACCGCTGAGCGATAAGATTCCTATCGCTGAGGGTAACTGTTTTCTGCGCTGAGCGGCCTGAGGGTAACAGGTCTTATGGAACCTATCTTGAGGCACATATTTTAACACTCAATGTCTAGCCATGATTTGTAACTGAAATATGTGATGTATGTGCAGTATGTGAGCTAATGTATAGTATTCCATGCATTCATGATAAGCCAAGTTTAGAGGATTAGCAATAACTCTGACATAAGTAAAGATTCTGAAATGAACCATAGGAAACAAGTATTCCATGTTGCAGGTACAGAAAAGTCCGAAATGCTGAAAATGTTGAAAAGGGCTAAATGCCCAATGCTGAAAAAGGCTAAATGCCAAATGGTGAAAAGGCCGTGATCACGAGAGCCAAAACATGATCCCACTTCAGGAGGTCAAAGAAGCATCCTGAATGTGGAAGCCCGCCACAGGTGGTGTCGATATGGCATACCTGGAGGTGTGCGGTTACCACGCCTTTGCATTGTCGAAAGGGGGCAAGCTAAGGTGGGGGTACAATATCCGCCCATTGCCGAAGGGTCCCGAGGGGGCACACGGCAGGTGGAAGCCCACCGCAGGAAGGTCGAAAAAGGGCCTACACTAAGGGTGCGAGGTTATTCCGTCATACTAGTGTCAAAAGAGGGCATTATTATGGTGGGAATAACATATATTCCAAAAGCAAGTTATTCTGTTATGCATATGTTATTCTGTTAGGCATGAATATCAAACATGTTTATTCTGTTATGTTTGAATATCTGAATGCATGATTCTACTGTTATGTCTGTTGTTATGCCATTACCGTCAAGAGAACGCTCAAGACGGCTAAGTATGTACACGAAGTGTTAATCAGCACGAGAACGTAGGAAGCAAGAGTAGTTCCCCTATCACCTAGTAAAGTAGATAAAGCCATTTAGAACCTAGGCCAGATAATAATCAGTAGGATATTTAGTAATGCATGTTCACTTAGAAATCTCTGAGCGGCCTGAAGTCCGACCTAATATGGGTACGAGACTCAGGGACTAAAGTTATTCCACTCAGAACCTACCGTTCTCACTCCCATTGCCTTATGACTTCAGGTACTAATGATGATTCATGTTTTGAGGATGCTGACGAGCCGCCAGCTGAGCCATGAGCGGCCATGACAGAAGATGGATTGAGAGATAGCTAGATGCCAGGATTTTTGCCAAGGGCATAGCCCTTGTATTTTGATATTATGTATTCTGGATCATGTAGTTGATATTTTGGTTTATGTACATGCGATGTATATCGTACTTATTGTATATACCACTATGTGACTGTTATGATGGACCAATGGATGTACTGGATGCTTTATTACTGTACTATTGTACGCTTTGTTATATTTGTTCTTCAAACGCATGACTCTATTTTAGTAATTATTCAATGTAAATGTAAAGTTTAAAATTGGTCCCTATTTTCTCAAACAACTATTTTCGAAATCCAACAATGGACTAAGATATTCCGACCAGATAGAAAGCAACCTAGTGAGCATTGTTTACTGCGTACGGGTAAACAGTTAGCTAGGGTGTTTCATTACGCATACCGGCTCAACCGGGTTAGCGTTCTTCTTTCTTTCATACTTTCATGTTCTTTTCTTTACTTGATTCATCTTTGTGAATCCGTTGCCAGCCACCTACCGACAACAAACAACATTATTATCATAATCGATTCATCTCAGTGAATCCGTTGTCAGCCACCTACCGACAACAACATAGTACAGCATAATCGATTCATCTCTGTGAATCCGTTGCCAGCCACCTACCGACAACAACATAATACAGCATAATCGATTCATCTCTATGAATCCATTGCTAGCCACCTACCGACAACAATCATCGTCCCCTTCCCTGTCATCCACCTGCAGACAGGGAAGTGACCCCACATCCTACCAGCTACCTACCGACAGGAGGGTTGTGCTAATCGATTCATCTTTCCTGCCAGGCACCTACTGACAGAAGAATGAACCCACTGCCAGCCACCTACCGACAGCATATCAGCTTTTCTTTTTCTTTCTCTTATTCTTTCATCATATCATCTTTTCTTTCTCTTTTTCATATTATTTCAGTATCTCATCTTTTCTTTCTCTTTCTCATATTCTTTCATCAGCTTATCATTTTATCTTTCTCATAACCTTTCTTCTTTTCTTTACTTTCTTTGCACATATCAACCTTTCTTCTTTTCTTTACTTTCTTTGCACATATCATGACATGACTTGTTCCCTAAGGTTCATTTCCATTATAATCTTTACTCATTACCTGATTAACTTCTAGTCCTCTGAATGTACCTTAACACGATGCATGGCATGCTAACATATTGCTTTAAATAATCATAATGCATGGACATACTACATCACATAGTTCACATACTCCACATACTTCAGTCATACATATAAATCATCACTTGTTGGATTATGTGCCTCAAGACAGCTTTCATAAGACATCTTGGTCTCAGACCGCTCAGCGGTACCCTAGGGTCGCTTAGCGGTTTGGACCTTATCGCTCAGCGGTTCACTTGGTATCGCTCAGTGGTACAGTCCGCTCGGCGGTACCAAGAGCCGCTTAGCAGTCACTGGCGAATCTGAAATTGTTTTCTTTGTTTTCTTTCCTTTCTCTTTGCCTTTCCTTATGGTTACTCCTTGAGTTTCTCACACATATTCCAACTATCATAAAACCTATCTAATCCAGGTCACAGGACCCTTCAGAATCATCTCCCTATCCTAACCAGAGTTCTAACATACATAAACATACAAAAACATAGAAGCATACACATACACATAATCAAACACAACCACCAAGGAGGTGAGAAACTAGAGTTACCCACTTCTTGGAGGCTGTTCGGTGGTGAGGAAGAGGGTAGGAAAGTCGTTCTCCGAGCTCCGGGCGCGATCCAAGCTTCCTGGTGAAGTGTCTGCAGAGAGTCTTTGGGCAAACGGACAGTGTTTCCCCTAGGCTAGCAATTTTTCCAATTTTTTCTGATTATGGGGCTGGCTATTTATAGCCAAGAAGCTGCCCCACGAATTTACCTTTTTGCCCCTATGAAAAATTACAATTTTGCCCTTTTTAATTTCTTCTATAATTAATTAATTCAAAAGATAATTAAGTAGTCAAATCAATGAATAGTAATTGAATATTTAATTATTTTACTAGGAAGCTGAATTGAATCACGTGGGCTGCCCCTTCTTGACTTTCTTCCGGTTCTGTTTCGCTCGTTTTTAATCACTCGCAGTACCGGTACGTCGCGCACGGTCGTCCGAAAAATATTCCGTTTGTACCGTCGCGATCCTATAATTCCCCTCTACCTAAGAATATTAATCTTAGAAGGTGTTGATAAATTTTCCTCCGGAGAGTATTTTTCACAGATACCCTCGACCCGTTTCTAAGCTCCTATGTCTGCCGACAACCGTTCGGCTCGCGTTTTCGTTCTTTCCCAAACATCCCAATAGGATCGTGGGACCACCCTAAGGTGTCTGAGACTTTTCCCTGATACCGGTGGGGTTTTCAGAGACTTCGGGCTCTCTGCTCAATTCTACATGCAAAACGGAGCCGTTCTATTGTCTGCGGAATCGTCCGAAACTGAACCGATTTCCATTTTATCGATACTTTAGGTTTTTCATCCATCTCTAGAGGTCAAGAGGAATTATTTGAGTATCAGCAAAAATTTGGAAATTCCCAACGGAATAATTTCTACTGACCTCGACAGGTCAACTCCTACAAAGGGCTCTATGAACAGTTGTTTAGGGAACTTTTCACTAAGGAAGGCATTGGTAATGTTTTTCTTCTTTCTAAGTTCATTTATAAATTATTTCATTTATTTTTACGAACTTTCTACTAAGGAAAAAATGTGGGATGTTACAACATATTTAGTTGTTTAAATATTAATTTAAAGTATAAACTAGCTATTTAAATAGAAAATTAAAATACAATAGCTAATGCTTGTAAAATAAATAAAGGCGCGCAATTACCATCCTGAGACATGTCAAGGGCAGGCTTGCAGAGCCTCCAGTATGGACATTGCCCCCTCGACCCTGCATTCTGGCACGTTTTACATTATCATACCAAGCCTTAAACTCGATTGAGGCCCAATAAGCGTTAAGCTGAGCAAGCTGCTCACGGGTCAACTAGTTCGGGTCTTTGTCCTTACCTGAACTGATGTCCCCCAGAAACTGCTGGAGACGATGCCCGACCCGGTAAGCGAATGCCTTCTTCATACTGGCCTCCTCGGAAGGATCATACTCAAAATGATCTTAAAAATACAAATATTAAAACATTAGTAATTAATAACATAAATAATTTATTTCAAGCTAAATTTATTATAAGGCAAAAAAATTACCTTCCACAAATTGAACATGTGGTCCCTCTCCTCCCTAGTGTACTCCGCCACTTGGAGACGATTCTATTATAGCATTTTTTAACGACCTCTGTCACTGTGCGGCTTAGAGCCTCGTGAGGAATCCACCTATATACACAAACATAAATATTACCAACATGCATTAGTAATGTTAAAAAAAATTAAATATATTTCATATACAATAAAACAAAAAAATTACAATACTTACCCACTGTAATTCTCGTCCAGTCGGATCTTTAGCTGCTTTCACTGTAAGGCGGATCCTTGGGGGCTTGTGGGTGTCTCCGGCTGTGGCGGCTTTGGTGGCTGTGATGAAGGAGATAATAGAGTAGCCTGCGTGCTGTAACTCCCAAACCTCATCGCCTGTGATGGCGGACAAAGCACAAAGCTAAGCGGCGGCGGAGCATCACCTGCCACAGTCGAAAGGAGGCTGAATTAGGTTTCACACAATTTTTCAAAAACTTTGATTCTCTTGTTTTGAAGAAAGGTTATGAACCCTAATTCTTGGAATTCAACCCAGTAAACAACAATAATCAAAATACTTAAAATTGATAATGCAGCGGAAAGATAAATTGTTGTAAGTAAAGAGTGTAGGGATAGAGAAAATCACACCGAGAGATTTATCCTGATTCACCTTCAAACCACTGAAGGCTACGTCCAGTCCCCTGTTCTGATTCAGGGATTTTCCACTATGTAAACTTGTGTTGTGTACAACCTAACACCCGAGGCACTTACATCGACAACTACAAGAGAACAAACCATTCCCCTAGTTACACAATGCCTTCACTGAACCCTACGGTGAATGTCAGAATCACACCGAACACTACGGTGTTACAACAAAATTACAAAGAATGAAGAAGTAATTATAACGGCTTTTATCAATCCTAAACTCAGGGTTGGAAGATCCTGAATAGAAAGCACTTCTGATATGACAATTAAGGCTCAGAGGCTTTTTGAGTTTTGGATTGAAAATAACTTTGAAAATATTTGTTAGAACTTTGTGAATAGTGATGAAAGAATTGAGTTTTGAAGTTGTGTCTGAGTTTGCGCGAATTCTGCACTTATATAGGCATAGGTGACTCTTCATGAAGCAGTGTCATGGCTTCCAAATGCCAAACAACACAATGATTCATGAAAAATCACATCAATTCGTGCCTGTAATCGATTACTGAGTGCCAATATTCAAAATTTTGAATGGTTGTAATCGATTACTCAATCATGGTAATCGATTACAGCAAGGCTGAAAGTGATTTTCAAGTGTTGTTAACCCTAGTGAAGTGTTGCTAATCGATTTTAACTTTATGAAACACATTTCAATTATGTTAGAGTAATAACCTATGAGCCATTAATCATAATATCATAAACAAATGCTAACTATTAGACTTCTAAGGTAAAAACACTTGAACCTTTAACAAATTAACCGGTTGGGCTCTTCAGTTCTTCAGATATATCTTCACCTTTTTCTTTCTTTTTGTTGATGTTTCTTGTCGTCATCAAAACCCAGCCATCAGAGGTTAGAGAAAGGATCTTCTTTACAATCAGAAGTCATTCGAATGACATTGAACATTTGCTCTCGGGTTAGTGCACAAAATAGGTCATCCGAATGACCTAGACTTAGTCATTCGAATGACTTAGGCCTTGTACTCTCAGTTCACAAATTTGCGGATTTCATTCGAATGACACCAGGCATGGTCATTCGAATGACTCACCTCTTTAACTCTCAATATTCGAAATTTCCAGGATTCATTCGAATAACCTGTGTTATTTTGTTCTCTGTTCTTAAAATTTTGTGGTTCATTCGAATGACCTTCAACTTGGTCATTTGAATGACCACAGACCTGTAACAGGTATCAGTGATTCTTTTGTACCATTTCATGCACCAATCCATTCCAATCTTAACCAAAAGCAAATATATCTTTCTAACCCTTAATTAAACATATTTTTATCATTTAAACACAACATATCTCATGCATATTTTATCTCCACATATAGCACATAAACACACACATCATGCATCATACATAGAGCACCAAAATGGTGTTCAAGCCAAAGATTACCCACTTTCTAGAAAGCCTTTGAGGTATGTGAAGAGAGTTGAGGGAAGATGCTCCAAGTTAGCTTGAGAGTCCAAGCTTGATTTCCTTTCCTAGAGATGGAAACTTGAGGATGATGGCTTGGGTTTTGTGTGGTTCCTTGGGCTTGCCCTTGGCCTTCTTTGGGGAGAAAATGAGGAGAAGAAGGAGATGAAAAATGGGAGTGTGTGAGGCTAAGAGAGGGCTCGGTGAGGAAGGGAAAAAAATGGGAGAAATGAAATGAATAAAATGAATTGAAGTAATAATGAGTGAATAGTTGGAAGTAAGGCCATGGGTATGGGTGATTTGATGTAGCTGGTAGTGGGGGTATGATGGTGTCGTATTGCTTGTGGTGTGCAGGTGGGGGCCAAATTTTGGCTCCAAAATCAGTACAATTTTGGTTGTGTTTGTTCGTTAACTGTCCGGTTACGCGCGTGATTGCGCGTGTGACAAATTAACGAACGATATAAAATCATCCAAACATAAATACACACTAATTAAATACTCAAAATAAAGAATTTAAGTTAATCTTAGATACTCGTAATTTTCTCTCATAAGAGTGTATTTTACGGGTATCGCCGATACGTGCTTAAATTCCTGTAACAACCGAAAATTGTTACAAAAAATTACCTAAACATAAAAACACATTTTGCAAACAGGGAAGGCCTGCAGGGAAGGTATGACCTTCCTGCATGGTTTGAGGTCTGCAGGGAAGGTATGACCACTTTCTTGCATGGTATGAGGTTTGCAGGGATAGCCTAGCTACTTCCTTGCATGGTTTGAGGTCTGCAAAGAAGGTATGATTTAGATATGGCTACTTTCCTGCATGGTATGAGGTCTGCAAGAATGGCCTGGCTACTCTCTTGCATGGTTTAAGGTCTATAAGGAAGGCAGAACTTAGACATAACTACTTTCCTACATGGTTGGAGGTCTGTAGGGAAAGTATGGTTACTTTTCTGTATGATATGAGATTTGCAGGAAGGGTATTATTTTCCTATATGTAGAAGTATGCGAGAATTTTGTTTAGAAAGCGTGACTATGCATACGATAAAGATTAGAACACCTCAGTCACCTAATAAAGTAGATAAAGCTGCTCAGGATTAGAGAAGAATAAAATAAGTAGGGAATTTAGTATGTATGACACTTAGAGACCTCCTAAGTGGCCTGAATCATAATTGAGTTAAAAATGGATAGTTATGGCCTAGGGTTTCCCACTACAGATGCGATGGTCTCATCCCCCACTCACTTATGATTCTAGGGAGGCATGATGACGAGTATGTCGGGAAGCCGCAGGACATGGATCTTGCATACGATCACATGGACTGACCTTGATATCAGAAGCGGCATGATGACTATTTCGTTCGTAACCACTGACGACTGTAGTGCTTTGCCCTCATCACCTATCCTTTTTCCCGACTCGTGGCTCTACCATGCACCCTCCATGACAGAAGTACTCCAGGGCACACTGGTATGGAGGAACCTTGGTCGTCCAATCGCTACAGGACCACTGTTAGTATATCAGGGACCCTACGTCTACCGAACTTCAAGGAGGAGAGTAATCCCTATGACGGGACGTGGGCTGGCCACACAAACTCGAGACGAAGAGAAGGAAACGTCACGGGAAGCTTGAAGAGGATTAGGCGTCAAGGTGCACCAGTGAAGCATAAAGACAAAAATATATCTACGCATCATGATGTTCCGGAATTATGCATTTTGTATTTTGCATTAGCTAAATGGATTTGTTATGCCGTTAGTTTTTAAATGCAGTAATTGTAGTATATAAGTATAAACATAGGTGCAACTATTTTCTAGACCTGTATAAATGGAATTATATTATGTCTTCTGTGAGCTTGATGTGACTACTTATCTGCTATGCTATTAAACACCCAAGTCTTGTAGGCTCTATTGCTTACTTATATATGTATGCCTTCTCAAACACGCATGGCTCATATTTTATGTTTTAATAAAGAAAGGAAAACGTTTCAAATCGGTCCATATTCCCAGTAAGAAAATATTTTCAAAGATAAACATGGGGTTAGAAGTATCCTAACCAAAGCAGTTAACAACCTTGTGAGCCTTGTTTAGGACTATAGCGTAAGCAGCTAGCAGGGGTGTTACATCAGAGCTTCCGTAGGATAGTAGCCCTATGTGCAGTCATATCTTAAGTTAGGGCGTGATAGTGATGAAGATGAAGACGATGATGATGAGCCATGAAGGTGATGATAATAATGGTGATGCTGTTTTGATGATAAAGGTGAAGAAGAGAAACTAATTCTCTTAAGCCAATGGCCTTCTTTGGCTTCCAGTTCGGTTTCCAAGAGAATTCCCCCATGTTATAAAACAAAAATGAACCATGAACGAAAGTAAATATTGGTTGATTAGCTCATGCAAGGCCGAATGGCCAAGTTTCATTGGGGGGCTGGTGTTGTGACATGTGGCATGTAACAACCCGACTTTTCCCTCAGGTTAAAATGCTATTTAAGGCAAAATTAAAAATATAATAATAAGGAAAAGGCAAGATAGAAATAGAATAAAATTCAAATATTAATTTTATTTCTGTAATACTAGTTGAAAATAATCATTTGACGGTCTTGTGACGTTCGGTGACGTCTGGATCGTAATTAGGGTTTTGTGGTAATTTCCTTACGACTCACCGGAGTCTGTGAAATATATTAACATGCAAATAAATCAAGAATATGTCAAGTAATATTTTAGAATTAATGAGGGGAATTTTTAGAGCGTAACGGTATGCCCGGAATATTTTTAGGACGTCCGGACATAAATAACTAATGACCTAATATGACATAAGAGCACTAAGGGCAAAATAGGAATTATGGATGGCCTAAAGTCCCTAAAAAAAACTCACGGCAGCCCTCATTTTCTCATGCAGCCCGAATACACACACCAAGCATTCCAAAATCTTTCATTTTCATCTTCCAAAATTCCTAAGACCTAAAGCTCTTAAATCCATCAAGTTCCATCATCATCATCTTCCTTGTTTCATCATTATAATTCACTCCTAAGTCCATAAAGAAGACAAGTAAGAGTAGTTGGTGAGTTTTTCATCTCTTGGTGCAAGACCAAGCTTCTATAATTTAGGTTTTTCTTAATTATGCTCATGTTTTCATGTTAGGTTAAGAAGACTTCCATCACGCAAGCAAAGC
>QANU01008436.1:7214-48791 GCA_003254905.1 Nissolia schottii
TCATATCTTTAACTAGGTGTCTCAGAGTACGTGGCATATCACATATTTCAACATACTTTATCCATAACATGCATGTTCCATTTTAATTCCTAACATACAGCATATACGAGCATACAATTCAGCCATCAATCAGCATACAGCATCAATTACCATATTTTGAGCCTCAAAAGGGTACCATCAGCTTTTCTTAGTCTCAAGCCGCTCAGCGAAAACTGGAGTTCGCTCAGCGGTTTGGACCTTGGCGCTCAGCGATAAAGGTTGCATCGCTCAGCGGTACCAACCTTATCGCTCAGCGACTAAACTTTCTCGAGCCTTCTTCCACCGCCTTAATTTCAAAATATCTTTTCACCTTTCCACGTTGGCCATGTCTCGCTCAGCGGTGCCTGAGGCGTCGCTCAGCGACCCCTGTCCGAGACATGCAAACCGAATTGCCATTCTCTTCCATTTTCTCCCATTCTCTTCCATGGCACCCTACATGAGTCTCACACATGATTCAACCATAATAACCATATATAATCAAGGTCACAAGACCTTCCAGAATTGTTTTCCTAAACCTAGCATCAATTCTAACATATTTCATCACATAATCCATAAATCACATACATAAGAAATTAAGCACATAACATATACAAGCACTCATCCACCATCAAAGAGGTGAGGAACTAGGGTTACCCACTTCCTCAAGAGCTTGGAAATGCTAGGAAAAGATGAATTCAAGCCTTGCTTGCTTGCTTGAGGACTCCTTGACCTAAGAGGAAAACTTAACATAATTAGGGTAAATATAACCATGGAAGCTTGGTTCTTCACCAAGTGATAAAACTTACCAACTATGCTTGCTTTCTTGAGTAATTTGAGAGTAACTTAAGATGATGAGGAGCAAAGGATGACAATTGAATCTTGATGGAACCTTGGGAAATTTTAAGAGCTTTAGGTTTTTGGAAGCTTTGGAAGAAATGAAAACTTAGGAAAATTTGAGATGAGGGCTCGGTTTTGGGAGGGCTGGCCGTGGCTTTTTCCTTGTCTCATGGCCATGCATAATTCCAATTTTGCCCTTAGTGTATTTTAGGTTATGTTTAGTCATTAGTTATTTATGTCCGGATGTCCTAAAATTATTCCGGCCATACCGTTACGCTCTAAAAATTCCCCTCATAACTTCTAAAATATTACTTGACATATTCTTGATTTATTTTCATATTAATATATTTTACAGACTCCGGTGAGTCATAAGGAAATTACCATAAAACCTTAATTACGATCCAGACGTCACCGAACGTCACAAGACCGTCAAAGGATTATTTACAGAAATAAAATTAATAGTTGAATTTCATTCTATTTCTATCTTGCCTTTTCCTTATTATTATATTTTTTAATTTTTGCCTTAAATAGCATTTTAACTTGAAGAAAAGTCGGGTTGTTACAGACACCACGATGCAGCACATAGAGTTAGAGTGTTGTCTATATTAGTTTGGTTGTCTTTTTAATTGAAATTATATGAAGTAATTTATAAATAATCAAAATGTAAGAAAATTCTAACACGAATAGAAATCTAGGGAGGTATTGCTATGTGACAAGCTGAGTGTAACAATTTTAATATAAGAATATTATTATAATATTATAAATTTCAACACGCAATTATTTATATTCTTTTGTATATTAATATGTATAATTTAGTTATTACAGGATTAATAACAAAATTTAAATAAAATGGGTAAAACCCTCTTTTCATCCCATAGTTAAATAAAATATTAAGTATATTTTTTATTAATTATTATTATAATTAATCTCCTAATTACTCAAAATAATCATAGAAAAATTAAAAATTTAAAAATTTAAAAATATTGTACAAGATGAAGAGTAGTAAGTGGAAGAACTTTAATATAATAATATTATTATAATATTATAAATTTTAACACATAATTATTTATATATTAATACGTATAATTTACTTATTAGATGATTAATAACAACACTTAAATAAAATTGGTAAAACTCTCTTTTGCTCCCATGGTTAAATAAAATAATAAGTATATTTTGCTTATTGATTATTAGTATAACTAATCTCCTAATTACTCAAGATAATCTTAGAAAAATTGAAAGTTTAAAATTTTAAAAACATTCTACAAGATGAAGAGTCATGAGTTAATAAAAAAGATGAAAAGTCAAGAAAACATATGAATGATAAACCAATGAAAAGTTAAAAAAAAAAATTAAATGAGATTATATAAAATAGTTTATAAATAATCAAAATGTAAGGACATTCTAACATGAATAGAGATCAATGGAACTATTGTCATGTGGCAAACTAGGGAAAAAAAACACATGTATGTGGTGAATACATGACTAAATTACATGTATGTGGGGATTACATGACTAAGTACCAAAGGAATATTAAAAAATTCACATTCATCAATGACATTATGTCAATCTTTAATTTTTTTTTATACCAATTTAGGTACTTGCATTGCTAAATTTAGTTTTTTAATATTTTTAGTAATACTAATTTAGGCACTTCTATTATCTAAATTATTTTTTAAATATTATTTTTATTCAAATACCTATTTAGGCAAATGAATGATAAAAAAAACGCTTTAAAATACCCATAGATTCATAAATGAGTTTAAAATGATCATATTCTCATAATATGCACATGAAATAGCCATTTACATGTGAAGAACCCGGCAAATTGAGTGTAACAACTTTAATATAATAATATAATAATATTATTATAAGATAAACATAGATAGATGGATAGATGAATGGATGGATAGAACATACTTGAGTTTTGATTTAGTTTGCATGTCTAATTTTATTTATGGATGGATGGATAGATGGATGGAACTTGAGTTTTGATTTAGTTTGCATGTCTAATTCTAATAATGAGTTTTTCTTTTACAGTATTCACACACAAGAATGTTGTGACGAAGTAGCCCAATAACACGAGAAACAAACTATGAACAGTGCTTTGGCCCAAGTTCGGGTCCAACCAAGTCAATTAAAAGAAAAATACAGAGTTTAAAAATAAGGAAAGAAGCCTTCAACGGTCACAAGCTCATTTCCTCTACAGCTCGGAGAAACAGAGCAAGACAGAACAGCACGGAGTCGTCCCTCGATCCCCACAATGAATCGGCCTCCTCAACGAGCTCACCCGTTGAGGATAAAGGACCGTTCACTTGGTCGCGCTGCCGCGGAGGTCACGGACGGTTTGGCTCACCTGAAGCAAGAGAGCTCAATCACGAAATAGAACAAGAACAAAGATGAGTAAGGGCACAGCAGAGGAGAAGAAATGCTTACATTACTCATGCCTTTCCCAATAACGAACCCTTGCAGTTTTGTACTCGGTTGTCTCGCACGCACACTCCTGCGCCTCTCTCCTAGTTGCTGAGTTGTTGCTGCGTGGCAATCTTCCCCAATGATTTTCCCCTTGCTGAGCTGTTGTTTGTTGCGATTTGGTAATGCTTTGGTAATGCTCTCTCCTTCTTTGCCCTTTCTATCCTTGGTTTCTGGTTGAATTCCCATCTTGTCCTTCAGGGTCGTTGCAAATGTCTAAATATCATTATATTTTTTGATGTACTAAACCATGAATTCAATTTGAAGGTTAACACTCCAATCATGTTATTCAAAAACATTGATCACCCTGCTACATTGTTTAATGGTAACGTTATTCATTACTTGAATTGACAAACAAATTATTGAAACAAAGGTTATAACAGGTAACAATGTCGAGGAAAAGGTGTTCATGCAAGGGACGACTCAAACATCAGTATCAAGACTCCCACTCATTTTGTGTATAAGAAAATTTTTAGAAATATATATTGATTGTTTGTTGTTATGACATCAACTTTGCTTTTTGTAAAATGTGTCAATCTATGATCAATCTCACAAATCATACATTTCATTAATGGAGGCTTCTAAGTTACACCATGTGACTTGTAGTGAATGATACACTAACTAAAAAAAGTTTAGTTTATGGTGCATTGCAATTTTTTTTCTCTTTTACCCTTTCTTTATATTCCTTTCATTGTCTCCCTCCGTTCCTCCCCTCACCTTCTTAGCCCCCTCTTATTTTCTTGTTTCCTTCATTTTTACAGGTGTAATGACAAGTGAAATAAATCTTTTATTTTTTTAATCTATGAAATGATTTTTTTTTTTCAATTGAAAATGATTGGATTTTACCTGAATATTCTATTTGTTGAGGGATTTTTGAATTTTGATTTTAAATTTAAAAATTGAAAATAGAAGGAAAATCTAAGAGAATGAAGGAGGAAGAAGAGGGAGAGCTTGTGTGGTGGTGGTAGGGGGTTTATAAGAAAAAGAGGGAGCTCAACTATTCAAGCATCCATAACCTCTACTTTGTGTCACTGTTGCTACGCGGTGGAAAGGGGAAAGTGCAGCTTTATCACTCGTTACCATTAGTTGTCAGAAGTTCATCTCGTACCCAACACAACACCAATCAATCACCTCACCACCCTTAGGCCACAAGTTCAACCACCCACCCACCGCTAGGTCTATTGGTCGTGAGCTCAACCACCCCAACCTCCAAATCTATTAGCCGCGACTCAACCATCCCCAGCACGAGATCTATTGCTAGCTCAGCCACCATCACTACTAGATCTATCACGATCTCAGCCACCATATGGAAATCATATATGATCATGGGTGGTATTGATGACGGCACAGTGACAACGGTGGGGGTTGGGCTGCAAGGTAGCGGTGGTGTGACACTAGTGGATGGTGGCAATTAGGTGGGAAAAGTTAGAGATATATAAGGGTAAAATTAGGAATGCATTTAGTGACACTTTAAAAAGGTGTTTAACCACATTCAAAAATTGTACTTAAATGTAAGTAGACCACTATACACCACCAGGTGTATCATTTACCAGAAGTTGTTTGGTGCAACTTAAAATCCTCCTTCATTAATAATATATGCATGGGCAAAACTAGACCATTTTCGTGGGAGGTTAGATTTAGTATCTCAAAGATATAGCAGTCACAACATTAATTTATATTTTTTTTACGAAGTTAGTCTCTTAATGATTAAAAATATCACATATTAGTGATTTTGTTAATTCTCTAAAAATATAGCAATCACCGAATTAGTTATTTCAAAACACTAATGTGAAGACATTTTTAATTATTGAGAGACTAATAATAGGACAATTTTTAAAAAAATTAATGTGATAGCCACTATACTTTTTAATGATCAAAATACAGGTTTACTCCTTAAATTTATGTATAGAATATATTATGTCTCTTACAAATAAAAATATATACTCTATAATTAAAATTTAAGAGACACATACACAAATTATATTGACTTTGAAAACAAAAATCTTTCCCAAATTGTTAAAATATTATAAATAATTAACACATTAAATCTATATATTATTACACACTGTGCATTGCGCGAGTACAAATTCTAGTAACCTAAAAGGGCAAAAATGGTGTATAAAGTTGGACGCAAAAAATTAGTATTTTTGGAGAAACCTTCAATATTAATTGGTATAGAATTCGAAGAGACTTAGTGGAAAGAATATTTTACTTAATAGAAAGCATACAAAAGATGATTAAGCAATGTAATCAATATTTTATAAAATTGAAATCATTTAATAGCTTTGCTAATCATGTGCTAACTTTAAAAGGTCCACGTCAAGAAACATCAAGAAACAATGGAGAAATATTTATGTTGTGTTTTTGTTCCCTTTTGTTCTATTATCTTTTTATGAGAAGGATTTCGTTGCCCTTTGTGGGTGGTTTTTGTTTCTTTAGTGGTATTTCTTTCATAGAGTATTAATGATGATAAATATATTTAGATCAATTGTAAAATGAAGCGTAATGCATTCTTCAAATTGTAATAATTTTTGTGTTGGTCTTTGATGTGAAAGATGTTTATACATCAATAGTTTTTGGACATAGAGTAAAACTATATATCTTCAGTTAGTTCATAATGAAAAAAATATTTGTATCTTATTTACGTTAAATCTAATTTATCTTTTTTAATTTGTAAGTGTCTTTAGGATTCTCTACCAATAGAATTTGTTTGGCTTTAAAAAAAATAACAAATGGAGTGATTATTAATTAAAATAATATTGCTAATTTATTATTTTTTAACTTATCTTTACTACTAATAAAGGGATTGTAATTTTCTTTGGTCACAACTTTTTAAAAATCATATATCACTTTCTAAAAGAAGTTCTTATTTTCGTTTTTGAATTTTAAATTTTTTTTAAACTTTTGCATTGAATTTTTATTTCTCTGATGGTCCCTGGAGCACCCTGTTTTCTAATTTAGTAATAATCCTTTGTGAATACTGGTTTATTAAATAATCAAATTGGTAGGAAGAATAGAGACCTCGAAATAAGTCTGGATGTATCACGTTAAACTATTTTATTATGGTCCTTTTAACAATTAATAAAGAAGTGTTAAATAAAAAGGAAACATATCTAATATATTTTGAAATATAATTGAAATTTATAATCAATTTAAAAAATATAATTAATGTGTGATAGGGGTGAGAGAATAGGAATTTGTCTTTTCTCAACTATGTTTGAATGGAACTTGCATACTATCAAAATAGGATAGCTTTCTGGTTTGGTGCGTTCGAATTTTAGTCAAAAAGGGCATGTTTTTTATTTGTGAGCCTATATTTGCCAATGTTTTTGGTTCAACGTATACTATGGTGGCTGAATGACTAAATTTTAACTTTTTTTTAGACAATAAAAAAATTTTAGACATACATTCACCCTAAAATTCTGGTATTTATCTAAAAAGAATAAGGATATTAAAACTGTTACAAAAATAATTGCATCACAAATATATATATATATATATATATGATTTTTTTTATAAATTATGTGTGAAATAAAAAGATTTAAATAAGATTTTTTATTCCTACAGTTTCCATTAATTTTACTCTATAATTTTTTTTTTTCAAATTTCAGTCCTTATGCTATAAAAAAAATTGGTTTTTAGTCTTATAGTTTTTACCTTTTTATGTTTTAATCCTTAACTCGCCCTAGTTGCTACAAAAAAGGATTAACTCTTTTCTTTTCGCATAGGAAAAAAGGAGTAAATCCTTATTTTTTTTTACAAAAGGTCCCTTGTAGCTTAATTTGTGGGTTAAATATATTTTTAGTCCTTGTAAAATTAAAAAAATTAGGTTTGTTATTGAATTTTTTTTTTTGTTAAGAATTAGTCATTGAATTTTTTTTTTTTTGTGTTTTGCACGTCACGTGTGGTGTCATGTGTCACATTTAACGGTCATGTCAACACTTAACGTTTCCTTCTAACTGCAGGGACTAAAACCTACCAATTTTTTTAAAAAAAACTAATTCCTAACAAAAAAAATTTCAAGGACCAAACACAAAATTTTTAATTTTACAGATATTAAAAATATATTTAACCCTTAATTTATTTAATTTAGGTCATTCAATAATAAAAAGTCAAATAGTAAGATACTATAAAGAATAATACTAAAAATAATTATAAAAGACTAAAATCGAAATTGGATGCTACTATGAGAATCAAAATAAATAATATTTGAACCGAATAAAAATGTTGTGAAAATATTATCTAATTCCCTTCCGTGGTCCACGATTGTATTAGTATAAAAATAAACAAAAGTAAAAGCATTTTTGAGAGATTTGTTTTACTTCATTACTTATTAGTGGACTTTAATGGACAATCAATGTCCGACAAATAAGGATGGGAATAAGTTAGACCAGGTTAGCTTGGCTTGACCTGTTTGACAGGTCTGGCTCAGCCTGGAGTTTGGCAGATCAACCTATTTTTTTTAACCAAAAAACTATTTACGATGACCTGTTTACCGTGACCTATTTAATATTTATGTTTGCATAAAATATTACAAAATATGATATCAACCTAGTGGTTAAGGCATTGTCTTGATGTAGGGAGTGTCTCCAGTTTAAATCACATTCAAGGTAATGTATGTTTAATTTTTTTAGTAAAACACATAAATATTTATAAATAAGCCGGCTTGACTGGCCTGACAGGTGGTGCGTGAAAATCACAACACTCACGTGACAAGTATACCATGTCACCAAGTAATAAAGTATCAGTCTTTAAAATAAAAGTATCGTTCCCACGATGACAGTTATGATCAAAGATCCAACCAAGAATTATAACTCAAGAGTTGAATACGGAAAAGCAGAGATTTATATAATTGAGTTTTAAGCAATGAGAATTAACTATGACAAAAATTAAAAACGCAGATCAAACAAATAGGATTTGATTCAAAGGTTAAGATGATTGTGATTCCGATTTCACCACTAATATTTTCCTAAATATGCTTTCTTTGTTATTCAAATTGTTTTCGAAGGAAAACCTAGATTCTTATTCTAACGCAAATCTCTCTTGAAATCGTACTTACCTCCTATGAACAACCTGATTAACTAATCTCTTAAAATTAATCTAATTCGCCTAGGGATTAGAACTTTGTGAATCTTCGGTAGCGTGTGAGGTTAAGAGTTGCACCACTCTCTATTCTTATCTCTATGAAATAGCTAAATGATGATCAATTTCTCATTACCACATAGGTTTCTTTTCTCAAAGTTTTCCTAGGTTTACTAACAATTCATTAATGGTCAGTTAACAAAAAGCATTAAGCATAGAGAATTCAATTTACAACAAACACAATTAAATAACGACAAAATTGGAATTGAGAGAAAGTATTAGGGTTACATCATCTTCCCAATCAAAAGGGGAATTAGTTCATAATTTAAAAAATAAAATTAACAATCAACAATGAAAAGATAGGGAAATACATAGAAGATAGGGAAGCCTTGGAATTGAATCACGATCCAATCGATCTTTCTTGAGACTTCTCATATGTTCTCTCTCTCTCCACCTCAATGACGGCAAAAGTAGTGAAAAGTGGTGAAAAATCTGAGTAAATGCATAATTGTATGGTATTCTTTTCCCTGGCACATTTTAACCTAGGTTTTCAAGCGTTTTGAGCCTCCTGTGATTGTGTCTCGAGTGAGATCTACTGTGTCTCGCACGAGACACCCTTACTAAATCTTGATATTCACTCTGTTTAGCACGTCTCGCGCGAGATGAGTTCACGCCTCGTGTGAGACTTCTTCACTGAATTCTAATCCTTGCTTTCTATTTTCTATGTCCCACGCGAGATGAAGTCACGTCTATCGCAAGATGTCTTCCAGAATTCCAATTTTCCTTTCTGTTTGCCTTGTCTCGTGCGAGATGCTTCTCCGACTCACATTTTGACTCATTTTCTTGAATTTCGGGCCTTGAAACACTTACACAAACATCAAACATGCTAGAAATAAAAAGACAATTAAGTCCAACCAATCATGCATCAAACTTGCTAAATTCTAACCTATTCTAACTAAAAATTATAGAAAAAGTAAACAAAGATAACTCTTGTTAGAAAGTTAATCAATAGGCCTAATAGGCTTTTGAAATGGATTGAGTCTGACCTCTTTACCTAAACAGACTTTGAGAAAGGCCTAAGTCTAACCTTTTTTTTAAACAGACCAGACCAGCCCATTAATACTTTAGACCACTTGACCTGTTCCCACCCCCACCAACAAGTATTAAAATGGTGGGATGAGGGTAGTGGGCAAAAAGGTGCTTTTTTTAGTATTTTTAGATTACTAATTTTGTTTGTTTTTAAAATGAATAGTTAAAATGAAAATTTTCCTTTATAAATAACATAGATAACATTTTTTAAAGTTATTAATACCCCTAAAATTTACTGTACTCTAACTAATATAATAAGCATATTCAATCCACAACATGTATAATTCTTTTAACACAAACTTTTTTTTTTTACTGACACTAACTTTTTCTATCCTAATATGTGAAATCAAAATCTTTTTCTATTTTAAAAAGAAGAGTTAAATCGCTTAAAATGACCAAATCATAGTACATAAGATAACTTTTTTGTCCACCAGTAATTGGCATCAAATTGCCAATAGACGTTTTCATATGTAAATTTTATATATATGTTTTAAATTTCATATGCAAGTTGCCGATATTTCATATGCAAATTGCCAATATTATTTTAAACAAAAGAATTAACGTTATGGACCGATTACCACATAAAATGTATTTAATCTAGAGTTTAATCTTTATTCACCATCAACCAATCAAATATCTTGTTACCCAAGTTTGTACGAGAATATTGATGCCTTTTTATATTTGAATAATTGTAATTTAATCATAAATTTAAAACAAAAATAAATTTAAATTAGTGAAACACATGACAAATTCTTAAATACTAAAGTACCGATACCTTTAAATTTTGTGGGGGTATTAATACACTAAAGTTCATATATAAATGGTTGACATTTTCTCTCATTATTTTAAAAGTTATATACATCAAAAAAATCTATTTGAATGACAATATAAAATATTTATATTACCAATGGATAAAATTTAAACTCTTTTAATAATGATAAAAAAAATTAAACTCTTTTAATTTATTTAAAGATAATTATATTTTATAAAGGCTGTGACCATTGACTATAAATTTCTTATGTACGTCACTCTTAAAATATTTGGCACATTCGTCCGATTTGAACAAGTTTGGGCTGTATAATCTTCAGTACCTTGGAATACATTTCGCAATCATCCGCATGTGAAGTGATCTGGCAAACTCGTCTGATTTGAACCAATGTTGGTTGGTCTATTATATATATACATAGTGGGTCTTCATAGACATTGAACTCCGTGTCTGTCAATCATGGGAAACATAGAAGATTTGTTATTTCAACATAAAAAAAGTGGCTATTTGTTTAGGTAGTTTTGTAAGTGAGTTAAGGAAATAGTGGGTATTGAATAGTAGATAATTTTCTTTTATACACCAGAGAGAAAATAAAGACGCTACATCCTTAAAAGGGATAATGAAACATATGTTAATATTCTCCTCAGTAATAATAAGTGAATGTGTAACATAAAATTAAAGACAAATACAAAAAGATAAATGAGAGAAAAAAAATAGTTTTATAAATAGTAGTATTTATGCTCATAATTTTACAGGTTATTTTTTAGCATTTCTTTTTATATTTTATGATTTTTCTTGTGATTTTAATTTTAGTTTTTATCAAGTAAATTGTAAATAATTCATTATATATACAAAAAAGTTAAGAGTAAATTTTTTTAATAGAAATAATATTTTTAATTGTAATTAGTTATCCCGGAACTCTTAGGTAGCGTTTAGTATGAGGTAATTTATCTAGATTACCAATAATTTGACTTGGTAATCCACATTAATTTGTTTAGTACGATATGATTGTTGGTAATTTGGATTACCCAAGTAATTCACATTGTCTTTCAAGTGGTAATGTGGATTAGGAGATGTCTATCTTGATTATCACCTCTAAGTAATCCTAAATAATAATAATATTAATAATAAAATAGTAATAAAAAAATAAATATAAATATAATAATAATTATAAAAATAATAATGAAAATAAAATAGTAATAATAAAAAATAGAAATAATAATAATAATAATATAAGTAATAATAGTAATAACAAAAGTAATAATAATAATAATAATAATTATTATTATTATTAATGTATATTACCTCGTAATCTTTTTTATATACCAAACAAGGTAATGTAAATTACAGTTACATGACCTGTGCATACCAAATACAACAATATAATATTGCCAATAATTTAATCAGTGATAATTTTTCTAAAAGATAATTTAAATTACCTAATAATCTTCGAGGTAATGTACTGAACGTCTCTTTAAAATTTATTAAACTATTTACGGACCTATGTAACGTGCGATTAACGATAACGTAAAGCAAACAAGTGGTAAATTATGCACCCAAAAGACAAGTGGTGAATTAAAATTCAACTTTATTCGTATTCATCCTTAGCACACGATGTCTCTCATTCACGTAACGATCATTCCAAGTAAGCACCTTTGGCTTAAGGCCTTTATCACTTTTCTCCAAACCTACCAAGGCAAACAAAACACGTACACCACTTCAATCAAATCTTAAAATATTCAATTTTTTAAATTATTTTTTAGGATAAACACTTTGTTCTCTTGAAATTGTTGTCGTTACACTGAAGCCGGAATTTCACCTAAGTAGACGTTACCGTTTGCCTCTATCAAATAGCCTGTATGTATTCATGGTAGATATGAATCATGAATGAAGTGGATGTGCAAAATGATGGCGGAAAAGGCTCGGTTCGTCCATGTAGATGTGGTGGTGACGTGGCGAAAAGACCGTCCAATTAATCTAATCAGTATGTTACTCATCCAATTGAACTGACGCCAAACGACCGTTGTAGATAAACTAATAGGCAGAACAAATTTACTTTAAAAAGTATTGAGTATATTTTTAAATTTTAAGATATTAATGATGAATTTTCTTTTCAAAGTTTTTTAATCATATATTCACACCTATTATATCAAATTTAACTAAGGCAACTAAAATGTCATTTGGGCTCACCTCATTGGGCAATAATGTAACATTTCATGAGAGTTAATCTATTTTAGGTGCAAAATGGAACTTCCAAAAAGCAACCCATTCAAAGGTCAGAGGTTAGTAAGAATTGGCATCAAGTTGTGGGATATCTTGAAGGGCTTTTTCTTCCATAGAGGCGATACATTTATTGGGATGATGATAGCCACAAGGATGACTGCTTGAGAGCATGCCGTATGAAGACAAGGACGACCGACAACTGAAGCTAGATTTTAGATTTAAAGAGAAAGTTATTTGAAGCCACAAACGGTTATCTAGTCACGACGTGGAGTGCATGCCAAGAACACCAACCACCTACGACACCTGTCAAACATGCGAAAAGCCTAGCTTCCTTATAAATAGATACGATGAGTGTAGTTAAAACTTGAATTTCACATTTGTAACATCACTCGCACATTCAAGTCACTATGATGGACTAGTAAACAGAGGAAATCAAGTAATTTCCCATTTCTTTTGCTTTTTTTTCTTTCAATCTTGTAGGATTAGTCTAGTTTTCTTTAAGTTCGTTGCATTTTATTTGTAATTGCAAGTTTTTGTATTCAATTTACATTAATCAAAGTTGTTCATTACTTCAATTTTTATTGAATACTTATTACTTTCGTGACCAATTCTAGGTTCTGAGTTCTTGTTCTCCCTAAAGTCACATTTCCAACAAACTTGTTCTTAGGCTAGAATTCACTCAACAAAGTTTTATTTTTCTGAATTGAGATTTTGAACCACATTTTATGGTTGAAGGTCGTTAATTTGTTGCTGACCAAAAATACTATAAAACAAATTGGCACAAGTTTTTTAAAGAATATTGTTGGAATCTCTTATATACTATTTGTCTCATTTTTATGCGTTTGCGTAGTGGTATATTGTTGTATCCGAAATATCTTCTTCCATAGATGCAGGTGCAAACAAAGGAGAAACTAACTCTATTTACCCTTCCTTGTTGACCCAGGTTACACAGGGAAGAGAGGAGAAAACTACTCCACCGACCCCCTCGGCAAGCAATGTGGCAAGTATGTCGATGATAATGCCACAATATGGCTTGGCTCCACGGTACATGCCTCTGGGCTACATACCTTGAATGGTGAATTAGGGCTAGAGTATCGCCAATCCCTATCTATGTATGTACCAAAACCCTTTTTACACCCATGTGGTAGAGACCAATTTACCAACATCATCTTTTGGAGGACCAATCACGCCTAACATGGTATCGATCCAAAACATGGGTAACTATGGGGTGATAGTGGACACCATCTTTCCAAAAATGTCTAGGGCCATGCCTATAAATACAATGACCAACACAATAGAGTCTTTAGCAACCTGTAGGCATCAAGTGCTAGAGGATTACCATGAGTTGGCCAATATGATGGCCCATTAGATGGCTACAGTAATCAATCCCCTAAGCAAAAATAACAACCATAGAATCGAGCAACTCGCAAGGTAAGTTAACAGAATTGCAACAATGATTGATGTGGATGAGCCTCAAGATCCTTGTGGTCAGCGAGAAAATCCCATACCCCTAGATGAAGCAATCCCAAATGATGACGTTCATTTGGTCAGTCGTGGTCAAAATTCTGATGAAGTGCTCAACTGAGTACAACAAAATAACTTATGGGTGCCATCAAAACATTAATGGACGGTTGAGCAAGTACTTAACTACTTTGGATTCAATGTTGGCGACGCTAATCAACTTTTCTTTGAGTCAACCTTTCTAGAATATATCCACCAAGTAGAAATGCCTAGGGGATGGAAAATCGTAAGGCATTAACCAAGTTTATAAAACATATCGCTAAGTATATCCTAGATATTGGAGAAATTGCAACCAACAAATGTTTGAAAATGCGGTATTTTCCCTATTCTCTTACTAAGAACGCCTTCACATGGTTCTCAAAACTTTGACCTAATTCAAATTACACTTAGATTCAATTAGAGAAGGGTTTCCATGAACAATTCTTGTCATGACCCAAAAGTCGAGATCGACATGCAAGGGACTAGTTCCCTTGTAAAAGCCTCTAAACATGCTAAAACATGAACATGCATAAAAATATAACTAATTCAATTGTATTTTATAAACTTATTTTCTATATAACATGGGATATTATAACTGTAATAACTATTTAACTAAGATGCATAATTGAAATGATATTAAACTTTTCTAAGCGTAACGTCTGAAGACCGGCCATGATCCACTAGAGCAACTACTAACTAATAAACTAAGACACTGAACACTCCACTTTGAAGCAAAGCTCACTACTAACTTGGATATTGGTACTGCTACTGCACTAGAGGATAAACTCCATGGACATCAACCTAACTGAAATAAATAGATGAGGGGTGAGTTCATTACTTAGTGAATAGGTAACACGATACCACACCATATAACATAATTGAGCATAGATACTCACATATATTAATAATTAATAATAAAATAATAATTGAATGATACTTGTACATATATAGAATACTATACACAACTGAGGGCGCAATAAGATAATTAGAAGCACTGCAACAAATGACTAAACAAACACTGGCACACACTAAAGGTAATCACACCGCTACTGAGTTTGTTGGTCTATGCATTAGGTCTTACGGTGTATCTGCACAACCTTCCTAGCTGAATGACAGTGTCACGTAGATCATCGGTAACTGAACTGAGATTCCACGTAGGCTATTATACTGAATCTGTCCTCCTCCTCATGAGAGGTCGAGGAGAGACTAGTTCTCTACCCTTAATCTTCCCCATATCCTTGGCACCACTCACCATTCTGTTGAAGGATTTGGCATTTGATGGTGACCCATTGACCAATATACATATTGACGTCATGCTAACACACTGCATTATCCAAGACCTCCACTTAGAGCCAAACCCCATTCTCACCAAAGTTTCCTCTAAAAAGCTCTGTCTCATTGTGTCAAAGGCCTTCTAAAAGTCAAGGTTTAATAGATATGATTTCTTCTTAGCTTTGCAAAGTCACCAAATAGCCTCATTTGCAATTATAGCACCATCCAATATCTGTATATCAGAATTAAATGTGATTGATCCTCTCACACCAAGATCGACATCATCCCCTCAACCTATTCACCAAAATTTTGGCAATAGTTTTATATAGAAAAGCCACCATACTTATGGGCCACAAGTCCTTAATATCCACTACTCCTTCAAACTTAGGGGCCAACGCAACCCATGCAGTATTGATTTCACAAGAAACGAGCCTGTCTCAAAGAATTTCATTACCAGCCTCCTGACACCCTGCACAACGTCCTCCCTGATGGTTTTATATGGCTTAGAGAAGGGGGGTTGAATCTAAGCAAATACTTTTTCAAAAATCAAATTTTCTTTTGATCAGAAAAGTTATCTCCTAAAAACTTAGGAGATATCTCCTTATTTTCAGGGAGACAAGTTTTCTAAAATATGAAATAAACCCTTTTCAAAAACAAAAACAGAGTTTTTTTCAAAAGATTAGAAGAGCAAAAAGTGAAGGGAAGAAAAATGAACACACAAGATTTATACTGGTTCGATTCCCAAGTGTTAGGAATCTATGTCCAGTTCTTCAAACACTCCAAAGCTTTTCTTTTACAAATCTTCCAAATACAAACACCAATAACACCTTCCAAAAACATCACAGAATTCCAAAAAAAAAACCTTTCAAACACAAAGAAACTTAAAACAAGAACTCTCTCTTGACTAACACTCGTTTGCTTTTAAAACTCTCAAATAAACCAAGTTTTTTTCACCAAAAAATGGAACAAGAAATCACAGATCAGCAGGTAGAAAACTAATTCAGAATAGGAGATATTTGAGAGGAAGGAACAAGTGAGGAAGTGTTTCAATGGTGGGTTGTTTTCTCTCTTTTTCTACATGATGAATGATCAGGAACTTTTCATTTATACTTGACTACGAACTTAGACCGTTGCAGATTCTTCATGCTCAGTGCTTAATGTTATGTCCTTCATTCATGTCATTTTTTCCTTCTTCTCTGATTCTTGCTTGATACGGTTTTGCTTTCCCTTTTTGTTTCCATGAAATCAGCTCTTCCTCTTATTTCTTTCCTGTCTCCAAATTTTCTATTGACACCCTTTAATGGAGGCATTTCATCACTTTTTCCATCTTTCTTTATTTTCTTCTTTTTCCTCCATTTTATTTTCTGACCGTTGCAGCATCTCCGTCTTTCTTTTCTTGCTTCCTTTAATTTCTTTCTTTCCCAAGCTGTTTTGATAGCTTCCTTTTAATTTCCTTTTGAAAAGTAATTTCCCTAAGTAGCTTTATTGCAGCAGCGTGGGAGATTAGGACTTTGCTTCCTAAAGCTTCCTTTTATAGACTTGTCATTGTCATTTCTTTTCAATCTCTTTTCTTGTTTGACTTTTCTTTCTTTATTAAGCTTTCTTTTTCGTCCTTTATGCTGGTCAATTTGCTTTCCCAAATTTTTGTCTTATTCTAGTTTTCCTTTTCACTCAACTTTGGGCTTTGTTTCTTTTTTTTAGTCTATTGGGCCGTGAGTCATGTGCATCTCTTCCTTATTTCCCTTTTTTTTTCAACCATAATTTGGGCCACAAATTTTTTGGCTTGGTCCATTACTATAGCTTGCTTCTATATGTGAGTTTTGTATATTTTGGCCTTAGCTTTTATTTTTACTGAGAACATTGAACACATGTTAAAAGGTTCACACAATGTTTGTCATCATATTTAATATTTACAAATTCTAATCAACACTCCCAAAATTGCTTAATAAAACTCATATTATACACGTGGTACCCCAGAGCCTTTGATGAACCACAAGGCTGCACTGCTTCCTTGATCTCATACATAATTGGCATCCTATCCAAATATGACACATGTAGACTGTCGATGCTAGGTGAAAAAAAATGTGGGGGACGTTCGTTGGATTCTTGATCAATCGACCACCGACCCTTATCTAATCGATCTGTTAGTTTCTTCCTCCTCCTATCCACTGCCATAGCATGGAAGTACTTGGTGTTCCTATCCCCCCAATTTACAATGCTTCTCCCTAGACATCTAACGCCAGTACAAATCCTTCCTCTACCACAATTTTCAAATATGCACGGCACCTTCAATGATTCCCTTGCAGCCACCAACTCCTCACACAACAATTTTCAGCCTTGTCTCTCATTTGGAGCATAAACCACAAAAATCCCACACAAAAAATTACTATTGCCCAACTCACTAATTATACAGATCCATCTGACATAATAAGTTTTTGTTTAACATTGTTTCAAAATATTAGTACATATACTCTACGTTATTTTATAATATTTTGTTTTTTCAAAAATTAGTTTAAATTCAACATTTTTGAAAATGCTTTTGAACCTAGTTATTCGTTATTTTTCTTCTATACATTAAAAGTATAATAATGTAATCATAAAGTAAATTACAGAAGTTTTTTATTAAATTTAAATATAAGGATTTAATATTATTTTTCATTCAAAATTGATAATATAATAATTTAATTAAAGGAATCATTTTCGAATAAAATATATTTTATTTTCTATTTAAAATTTATTAAGATGAAATTTATTTAATTTTATTAATGGGAAAAAAATCTTATTTTATGAAATTAATATTTCATAAAAAAAAGTATAATGTTAGCAATTATTGAGAGAAAAGAAAAGTTGTTCTCCCATTAATAACACACATTTAATTACTATAATAGACATTATATTTACGTTTCTTGCGAAAAGACAATAGACATTTTTTTTGCTAAATAAAGAGTGAACGTTACTAACGTTCTCTTAAAGGGGTGAATTTAACATTCCCTTACTTACTTATTTATTTATTTATATATGTGTGTTGGGGGGTCTCATTTTCAAAGAAAATTGTCCTATTTTTTGAATGATTGAATTGTTAGGGACTATGGTCCCATTCATGTCTCTATTCTATGAAAATAGAAATTCTTTATCTTGGTAGGAAGGGGAAAAAGGGCACAGGATAAAACCATAATTTCAAATGGAAATGGATTCTCTCATCTTGTTCTTTCATATGACAAGATCTTGTATGATCTTACACTATTCAAATAATTGATGGTATGAGATCATACGTATCATTGTCATATAAAAAATTAACATGAGATGATCTGTTTTCATTTCAATCTTTGATTACATGGAGATTGAATCACCATCCCCTTCTACCAATGTGGAGTTTGTTATTTTAGGCATTTAGGTATGAATTAGTTTTCATATTCATTAATCATATCTGCAATTCCATTCCATAATTAATGGCCCTCATACCTTTTCGGCCTATTCATGTTTCAATTCGGCAAAATTTGATTTCATGGACCAAACTTGGCATGTGGCATTTCATAGCTGATGGGATAGTTCTTACCACTACTAAACAAAAGACATTTAACGGCAATAAATTTTATTTTACGGCAATAAAAATAGCAGCTAAAAACTTTAGCAATCATTAGTCTTTGTCCTGCCTGGTGTTGTTGTTAAAGAGTTTTAGCGGCCATTCAATATAGTGCGGGTAAAGACTTATTTAATTGCCACAAAAAAACCTAAGATAATTAGCGGTCATTATTTATGACAATTTGTATTACCGCTAAAGTTAATATTAAAATCATCCAAATATCACTTTTACCAGCATTTACTATTGCCGATAAAACTTAAAATAATATTTTTTTTGCAATAATTATTATTGCTACCAATGGTACTCTTTTTCCAAAAAAAACATTAAAAAATGACATACAATTCAAATGAAAATACCATGCAATTTAACATTAAACATTCAAATTCATTCTATTAAACATCCAAAAGATCTCTAATTTTTAAGAAGTATCAATAATCTTATCCAACCTCTATACAAAACTTTCAAGTTTCAAGAGTTAGCATTGCTTTTGGTCAGTGGCTATAAAAAATACAAAACAAAACAAAAAAGGGAAACAAACATACTGCAAGGCCAACAACTCCAAGTCCAAAGATGGCAACAGAGGAACCAGGTTTTGGTTTAGCAATATGGCCAGTGGCACCAAGACCTACAATGCAAAAATGAAACCTGATGATACCCTCTATTATTAGAAAAAGGGAAACATACAAACGCACTCTGCAAGCTTCTCTCCATTCTATTTTGAAAATAATAGTTCCATTATGAATGGTTGCCAAGCGAAGAACTAGGACATTGCTTACACTAATCCACAGGTTCCATAGTTATCACATTGATCTATTGGTTCTGACCACAAATTCAAGGGAAACAACAAATTTCAAAATAATAATAATCAGAGGCAGGAAAAGAACACCAAACATTTTGATGGACTATAGTAATGTTATTTGTACATGTAATAATAAACATTTTGATGGACATCATAGAAAGAGAAAAAACATTTGTTCGTCAGAATATGCAAATAACGTTACTCCAAGTAAACTTAATTTGGCCTAACTCTAGCACACACATGCCGAAATCAATATAAAACTAAATTCTCTTCAGAACATCAAAACACGTCCTTAAACAAAATGAAGATCAATATCAAACGAAAAGAAGATGAAATGTACCTTCTCCCTAAAAGACTTTATGGCTGAAACCAAAAGTTTGTCTCCCTCTATTTTTCTCACTTTCTGTATCAATTGTTGCCGCGAAATCTTCTTCTCCTGTGAACACAGAAAGCTCAATAAACTAAAATCTAAATCATTAATCCATAGGAAGAACACGAAAAACAAGAATGATACTTTTGAACACAGAGACACCATAAAGCATAGATCGATGGTTAAATTGTAAACACACTGTTGAGTGTTTTTATTAAAATTCGAAACAATAGGAAATCATATGGTCAATCCATGACTTGCCAAATCCCGAAATGAAGTGAAGTGAATGATGCCAAATCCAGAAGCACCAATTAAGCAACTAGATATGGAATGTGGCTTAATACAGGATCAGGATCCGGAAATAATAAATTGAATAACTTTTTTTTTTTGGAAAATGAATAAATAAAACCATTTTCTAAGTAGATGAACAAAATTAGCAATATTTCAGTTTGATCTTCCAGAAACAAGACAATGCCAAGTGCCAAGCTAGCGATTTTTGCTTCTCTCCCTCGATCTAAACGAAACCGACTAAAAAAGAAACCAGAAACCCTAAGATCAAAGAGCAAATGATGAGAGACTTACGCCAGGGCACGCCGAGGGCTCCGAAATCGGATTCGAGGCCGTCGAAGCCGAAGACTCCGGCGCGCGAGATAGGATCGTACGACGAGATGCAGACGAAGCCGCGGGAGGTGAAGAAAAACGACGACGCGGCGAAGACGACGAGCAGCAGGAACACGGCGGCGCACGACAGTAGCGACGCGGCGGAAGTAGCGGCGTGACGGCGGAAGCGGTGTGGTGGCGGCGGTAGCAGCGTGGCGGTGGCAGAGAATGAGAGTGAGAGTGAGAGTGAGAGTGCAGGAGCTTGAGAGTGCTAATTGAATAGAGTGAGGTGTGTCTATTGTGATATTGAGATAAAAAATAAAAATAAAAATTAAAATTAGTGTTATTGAGATAACTAATAGGTGGCTTTAATTAATGACCACTAAATCTTAGTTTATAAAGGAGTATTAGCAGCAATAGCACATTAGCCACTAAATAATTGTCCGTAAAAGCTCTTTGTGACCTAGTGACTCTTTAGTATATTTTGTAAACTTGCTGAAGTTTTTGGTTTGTCTTTTTTTTAAGTGCTCTTGTACAATACTTTGTTCTGTCAAATGTATTGGCTGCTTCATATTGTTTTATGTAAGTGATCTTATCTCTGTAATTTGCATAAATAATTATTCTTTCAGCTAAATTAAAACGTATAAGAAATCATCTCCATTTGATTCTTTTGAAGTTATTGTCTTCGTTAGTGGATTCTCCATGATTGCAATGTTTGTTCATGAATGAAAGTAGAAGTTCCACACACCAAGGAAAGAGAATTGTTTGTGTTAACTTTGGGAAACAGTTGAAAGTTGGAAGCATTTTCATTGTTAGCAATGGCGATTTACAAAGAAGAAAGCAAGGGAGGCTTTAAAGTGGCCCTAAAACTTTCATTGTCTCTTCCAAGTTTAGTTTTTATACTATCATGGATTCAAGAATACAAACCGACAAATCTTAGTTAGGCCTAGCGCGAAAATCGTGAGTACAATTGTAAGAGACTCGAGTAAAAGGGACTTCACTTGCTGCAAATCAGCACAATTTTTCTTCTTCTTCTTCTTCCAAACCGTAGGTTATTTTAAGCTGGTTACTCCCTTCTTTCTCTTATTTATATTATGTTGTTACCATTGCCAATTGATTGTTTTCTATCACAGGATCAAACTTTGAAGCTTCTAGGATCATCATTGTTCTCGTCGAATTTCCCTTCCAGCTGTATACTCTTGAACCACTTTGCGCACACAATGTAGGCGATCAGGTCTATTGATGTCAACATAGCTAAGAGGAAGTAAAACCTGTCTAGGTGGCCTCTGTTCAGGTTTCCAGGGATCCACCCTGGCATGTGATCCTCGGTCGAGATCTTCATAACCATACTAACAAGTAAGCTACTCACATAGTTCCCTAGAGAGATTGATGTCATGCAAAGGGCGCTTCCAAAGCTCTTTAATCCATCCGGCGTTTGAGCATTGAAGAACTCTAACTGTCCTACATACATAAAAACCTCAGAAGCTCCTATTAGTGCATACTGAGGAATTTGCCAGAAGATGCTTAGAGAGCTTGTGCCTTGTCTTGCATACTTAAGCCGATAGCATTCTACTATTCCGGCTGAAACCATTGCCATCACGGCTATAACTAGCCCTATTCCCATTCTCTGGAGCTCGGTAAGTCCCTTAGAGCTTGTCTTCTTAAGCTTTCCCACGAGCGGATCGATCAATCTGCGGTAGATAAAAATGAAGATGGCTACGCTAACAATATCGAAGCTAGACATGCTCGCCGGAGGTATCTTGAAGTGGGAAATAGTAGTCTTCATGGCAGCACCTTGCTCCACAAAAAGAGATGCCATTTGTGTGAAAACCACCGAGTATATGATGGTGCAAAGCCAAATCGGAAGAAGTCTTAGTATGCATTTCACTTCTTCAACTTGAGTTATAGGGCATAGACGCCAGGGGTTGTGTAGGCCTCCTTTCTGGTCCTCTAGATCTCTCGAAGATATAAACGCTGCCCTATCCAGAAAGCTACAATACATATGGCAAAATGCAAGCTGATCAATTTAGTTTCAAATCAATATAACAAGAATTGATTAGGAATATTATATTGAAAATCTATGTTGTCTAATCATGAGATGAAACTATTAGAAGAAATTTAGAGGTGAATGAGTTGAATACAAATATGGTCCATCATGACAAGATATTATGGCATCATCTGATCTATGTAGCTAACCCCACATAGTAAGACAATACTTAGTTGTTGTTCTTGTTGTTTTTGTATATTGAAAATTTGCGGTGTTTAATTTGCAATTCATGTCAAGGTGTAAGCATAATGATAAAAACATTACATGCAGCCTTAGAGCTATGAAGTATAAAGAATAATTTGCTTATGGGAAATATATTCAATATGTGTGATTTCAACAAAAGTAGCTTCCTACTACACACTTACTTGAACCCATGGGTGTGGAGAATCTTTCTGTTGCCATTGGTGGAAGATTCCTTTCCATCAGTGACATACAAGTCATCTCCATCCAATGTCATTTTAGCTCTCCACTTCCTTGATGCTGCAACAAGGACTTGGCAGAACCTGGAAAGAGGGTTTCCACATGGCTTAAAGTGTCTGTATCTCGGCGTCCCAGCGAGAAACAAGATGAGAGCGGCAAAGGCAGAGCCTGCAGACATCCAGAAGCCAAAGGCCCACATTCCTTCATCTTCGAAGTATCCCAGGATGGTGTTTGAGAAGAGTGAACCGAGGTTCAAAGCCAGGTAGAAGTAGCTAAAGAAGGCCACCTTGGAGTAGCCTTCCTTTGAGTGCTCTTCATCGAATTGGTCAGCCCCGAACGTGGCAATGTTGGGTTGGTACCCTCCATTCCCCAAGGCAATGAGATAGATTGAGAGGTAGAACATTCCCATCTCCATGCTTGAATGTTTCCCACATAATAGTGACTCTTTTCCACAACCTTTAGGTCTGATCAAGAACAGGTATGATGACAGGGACAGGGATATTAGACCCTGTAATAACAAAACCAGAAAAGATTCTTTTGTTACTCAAGGCTATTACTAGCTAGAAATCAACGATGAAGCATAAGGAATAAAAGAGAGTAAATAAGCCTTTGGCTCATGCAATGGATAGAAAAGACAGAGACAATAAGATGGTAAAGACATATCTTCAGTGTCTCTCTTTTTTTGGAGATACAAAAACTAACTTAAAAATGTTTTAAAGCAAGGACAATTTTAGGAATTTTTGTTTCTGTCCCTTCTTTAAACATGTTTTTGCCCTCGATGCGTTTGCCTGCCCTATCCTAGGACAAGAATCAAATGCTATAGAAACGAGAGAATATTCACTTACCATTACAAAAATGACCTGAAAGATGGCACAAGTTTTGTACCTTCCCCAATAAGAATCACTGAGGAAAGCACCCACAAGGGAGAAGATGTAAACAGTGCCAGTCCATTTGCTCACACTGTTAGCAGCTTCAGCATTATTTTGCCCCACCACCCTTGTAAGGAACAGCACTAGGTTCACTCCGATACCAAAGAATGCTAGAGTTGCCAAACCTTGGTTCACTGTTTGATGCAAATCAACAAAATACAGAACAAAAGCAGTGTCAGCGCCATGTTATTAGTATTCATAAATTTACCACCGTTATCCTATATGTACATACATACATAATAATATATACTTAGCAAGTACTTCATGATTAATTCAACTTTCAGTGATAGTAATGCTTCTACAGGCGAAATAATACTTTGAATTTTCTCTTGAATTACGTACTCTTGTTAATTTGACAGTGGTTTTGAGGTCAGTACACAAGTTATTGTCGAACCCAATTTGTGTTCTGAACATCACGGGATAAGAAGGGTGTTGCAGGAAAGAAGAGGTTTACATTATCCTCATTGGAGAATGCCTTCTATATTTTTAAAATGAAAAACCAATTATAAATTAAAGTTGGAACACCATTTTCTTCCGTCGCTCTGAAAAATAAAAAATATCAATAACCATCTCTTTTAAAAATTCAAATTGATAAATAAAGAAACATGAATGCCTTATATATCTTTTTACACATTTCTAAGTAATAGCTTCTTTTTTTTTGCTTATTGCGTGAATACATTTAGTTTAAAATGATACAGAGGGTTCAATATTACGTCAACAATCATCTCTATTAAAAATTTAAGCTGATAGACAAACAAGTCAATAATTTTATACCTTTCTTTAAAATAAATAATTCTGATATTTTGTTCAAGTGCATAGATCGATCTCATCACAAAATAAAAAATAAAAAAAAATCAATCACAGATTTCACACGTCCATTGCCCGCACGAACGCACATTACTTAGTTGGCACACCTTTCCTCATCGCACTCCAAAAGTTTCAGATATAACCCTGACGAAGATTAATTCCATTATTTGTTTGATCGTGACCTACCGAATTTCCTTCACCTCTAGTATCTTTATTTTTGGAATGAGCCACAAATAGATCATTCATCATCATCCAACAAGCAACAATCACAACTGTACTTTTCTGAGCTGGCTATCTATCATATACCAACTCATTGTCAAACATTAATTACAGAAATTATTTGGTTGCAAAGAGCACCGAGTAGAATTGTATTCTTGTCATTTGTAAAGTGACATTTTAATTTTATAGAATTAAAAAGTTTATCGTTAATCGTCACTTAAAATTAAAATGTTTTCCTACGAATTTTCATAGAATAATTTTATTAACATTATACATGAACACTCACTAATTTTCCAAACTCATGAGAAATCTACTCTTACACTCTAGGGTGAACATTGGTCATGCATTTATACGGTTCATGCCACGTGGCCACGACCAACGTCATGCAAGATTCTGGCCAACTGGTTAGGTGTCAGAAATGCATTTCTCTCCGCCAACATATCTTTACCCTCAAGAAATTATTGAATGAGCATTAAAAAAAAGTTTAAAAAATATTTAAATAAATTATGTTTCATCTATTAAAAAGAGTGGCATTTTAAGTAAAATTATAAGTTATAAGAACTAATATTAAAATATCATTCTATTATTATTAAACCTCAAGATAAGATCTGGCTCCTATCACTTAACTAAACCAATAATTTATCCCCACGCTCTCTCTGATTTTGCCGGTACTGTGTCGTAATATCAGGATTCGGAATCTCTATCCATTCGTTTATTTCCTCTCTCTTTCTCAACTGAATCAAACTGGTTCATGTATCTTGAAAGATACCACACATCACGGTGGAGTAGGACTCACTGATTCTGCCAGCTAATAAGGCCATGTTTGTGGCACCAAAGAGAGAAAAAAAAAAAATCTCTAGACAAAACCACCCCTTGAAGTTGATCACAAAAATAATGCTCTCTCACGCTCGGGTTCTTTTGGACTTTTGCGGAAAAAAACGACGTTACTGCGAAATTTAAGTTGTCGTTTCCCTACCTATGTGAAACTGATTACAACGTGACCCGANGGGGCTTCTTTTGTTCGTTTGCGGACCAAACTTTGGAGCAAGTTCCGGAGTTCCTTTTATTCTTCATCCTGATAAGCTATCTAAAATGTACACTATAGTCTATAGGAAAAGGAAAATAAAATGCAATAATCAATCAACCAAAAATAGGAAGAAAAGAAAAGACGCATTAATGTGTCGACAACAATATTTCTGCTGGACAAGCATGGTTCATGGAACTTCTACGGCTTCAAGTGCTTCCACGAGTCACTTCACATTTATTGTCATAAACTATACGTAGACGTATCACGTATAATGGGCCTCGCGTTATAGAAGTTACGTCTAGAAAGAAAGACATTTTGAAGATTTGATCTCCCTAACTCTAATAATTAATTTTTGAGTGTAGTTGTTCCTATTGACCTATGTTTTTAGGGGTATATTTTGTGCTTGTTTTTTAAGAAAAAATTATTTAGATAAGATTTTTTTAAAATGTAAAATTAAAAGAAAAAGAAGATTTTATTTTTGATTTTATTTTAGGATCAAGTAAGAATTGTCTTTGATAAAGGAAATTTAAATAAGAAAAGAAAAAGAAGTGAATATGTAGTGGTGTCTACTATTCACACTTGACAGCCACGGAGTATAAACAAGAAGAAGCGCGAAATAAGGGCGTGGATTCTAACACATATTCCGGTGAACTGCATTTACCATGTGTCATGCTAAAAGCAAGGTACATAAGCTAAACAAGAAAACAATATTATGCTAAAAGAAAGGAAACTGGTAGCAATTTGTTGGGAGCTTACAGAGTATGATAATTCCAGCAACCCATCTCCCAGATTTGGCTCTGATTGCAGGGCGTCCATGCCAATCAACACTCCCATCAAGCGTGTGCTCTTCTTCTGCCTCCCCTTTGCACTTCCCCTGTTTGAACACACCCGCAAAATGAAATTAAATGGCAGCAATAGTTAAATTATATTTATTATATATTTGAATTAATTAACTAGCAACATACATATCACTTGGAAAGTTTTGCTATTCCATTCAATCACTTCATTTCATTTTAAAATAGTGTAAGTAAAAGAAAAAAATAGCGACCAATCACGAAACTTGAAGTGTCAAATATAAAATATAGAATAGAAGATAATAAGTAGTGATATGATTCGCTTATTCATCTAAATGAGCCACTCCTGGCTTGTCTAGCATTTTTGCTCTCGGAGCATCTAATTAAGAATTTCTATTATCACATACAATGCACGCAAGCAAGCCAGGAGTGAGCGAGGAGTGCAACGGTGATTGTACCAACCTCTAAGCAGGACATTGGTGATTGTTAATTTGATCTCAAAACTCAGAAAGGGTGAATTAATGAAATATTGAAGCACCCCAATTGAGTAGTTCTGAACCCTGGTGTGTGGGGGGGAATGCAGGGGAGAGAAGAGAAAGAGAAGTGATGATAAGCAGAGGAAGGTTGCTGATTGGGATTGAAGCCAAATTTACGCATGGGAAGAATGGAGGGGAGGGAGTGGTGAATAAATAGAGGGGAAGAGATGGCATGAACGGTGGAGATTTCAGAGTACCAAAGTGGGGACACACCTCATGCTCACGTGTCATACATGCTCCTCCAAAATCCAAGACCATGGCCAGAAAGAAATAAAAGAAAGGAAAAAAAAAAAAGCAACTAAAAAAGAGAAATCATAGTTTGATTGTAATATATGCTGAGATGACATCCACGTATTATATTTCTGATTTTCTTTTGTTTTAAGATGACGACTATGATTTTTCCCCCCCATATATTGCAACGATTTTAACATATAGTGGATTGTGAGTCTCGTTTTCCTTTTATCTACTCATGACTATAGGTTAGGAGTTTTATGAACTTTAAAAGGACATCGTTAATATAAAGTGCATGTATATTTTTAGTATTCATATAAAAAATTTCCCATCAATTTATTTTTAGTTATAGCAAAATATATATATACTAATTACCTTTCAACATTATCTAATAATGTAAAAGAAACATTAATTAGAGGATGTTGCCTCAGAGAGAGCATAGTTCTGTCTATGGGTGCATTAGTAAGCTAACAAGACTATTGGGAGATCTCGAGTTCAAACTTTGAATATACAACAATAAAACTCACAAAATGAATGTTTTGATCGCCTTGGTGGTCTCACCACTTCGAATATAATTGCTTTTGATAAAAGGATGCTTGTGATTTTGGAGGAAAAAATAAAAATAGTTATCTTCTCGAAACATAAGTTTATAGGTATGTTAATTATTCGGTTTAAAATTTCACACGTTAATGAAAGGAGTTTAATTATTTTGCTATAAGAAATACTATCCAAAATATTTAAAATCACCATTATCTCAAATTAAAATACGATCCATGGAATGCCAGCTAGCTGTATATCAATTAATAGATGCACAGAAACTTCTTTTGGACTTAAATATACGGCACGTCGATGTCTTTTTTTGTGCCCACGAAAAACTTTCCTCTCATTTTCATTTACTATTAGGCTACATTTCATTTTCCTTTTAATCTTTAAATTAATTAATAATTATTGTTGTTATATTATTTTCTTAGCTATTTATTTAGAGTAAGGAGTTGTTGCTAATTTTATAAAAGGGTTAAATTACTTATGTGTTCGTATTATACTTTTGTTTGGAATTTAATTTAATTATTTTTAGTTTCAAGAATTTAATATTGTTTTGTACTAATTAAATTTATGTTAAGATCAAGTTTTGTCTTAACCTAAAATCATGACATGCAGCTTCTCAACTATGGTTTATCAATAGTTAAACTTAAGAATCAAATCAAAGTTATGTTAAAGTATTACCTCCATTTCGTAATAATGGTCATTTAAAATAATGATACTAAGATTGATAATTTTCATTTTTTTAAAAATAAATAAATATGAAAGACTAAATTAATATTTGACTAATTAGAAAAGAAAGAACTATACATAACAGGTTAACGAGGAACTTGATACGAGAGGGAGAGAAAAAAGTTGCCAACAATAAATTTATAAAGATAAAAATAGAATAAAATACTTAATACATTAATTTTGATATATTGACAAGGTAAAACCTTTTAAATGATCATCTAATCTTGTATTGACACATCATAAGTGGTTGACGTGGTTGAGCATGCGATCTTGTGACTACTCTTGTACCTAGGTGAAATGGAAAATTTTGAGTATGAGGCATAGGGTAAATAAAAAATTCCCCTTTTATCCTAATAAAAATGCTCCATGTACACCCAATATCCATACACTCGTACATACACTACCATTTTATACGGTTTCACTATTTATTAATACGGAATACAACAGACTTTCCGTATTTAGAAAATACGCAATTCCACGCGCACTGCAATTGCAACAGAATCTGATACGTAATGGTTTCTCAACCATATTGCAACAGCATCTTCCATATCCACCTCTGAAACAAAAACACTAGCTCCATGGAAATCAAAATATTCCATAACCACTTCTGAACCAAAACGCGAGCTCCATGGAAACCATAATCCTCCATGAAAATCAAAGTCGCAAGTGCAATTCCACAATCAAAGTGTATACAGTCGTAATCTCATTTAGTTAGTGATCGAAAATGATAATACAAGAATCTGTGGCAATTTTTCGTCATTTTTTGATGAATTCCATGAAGAGTTTTTGATTTGGTGACATTGCTGTGAAATTACAGTGTTCTGAAGTTTTATAACACAGAAAATAAAATGTGCAAACTTTATATGGGCGTATGTGCAAACATTAAGTGGACATATGTGCAAACATTATCCACAGGGCCATAAAAATGTTTTTGTTAAGGGAGATGATGTGCATTTTGGCACATTCTCAACATTTCAACAAATAATCCATAAAACACTATAATTTGTTGACACAAATTGAATTTTTATTTACTATAATGATTAAATATTAGATTGTGTGATATAATCATTATTTGTGTGTCACAAATGCATAAAAATGCAGAATTTGATGTATTACAGAATTGTGCAAACTTTATATGGGCATATGTGCAAACATTAAATGGGCGTATGTGCAAACATTATCACAGGTCACAGGTTTTGTCTTTGTTGAGTAAGAGGATGTGCATTTTGGCACATTTTCAACCTTTCAACAATTAATGCATAAATATTATAAATATTTTGACACAATTTTTTACATATTACAATAATAAACATTAGATGATGTGATATAAGCATTATGTGTTTGTCACAAATGCATAAAAATGCAGAATTTGATGTATTTCAGAATTGTGCAAACTTTAAATGGGCATATGTGCAAACATTAAATGGGCGTATGTGCAAACATTATCACAGGTCACAGGTCACAGGTCACAGCATAAGTCATGTATATCTTGTTCTTTTCCTTTCTCCTGTCAATTATGCTTTGGTTTTTTGTTTTTGAACTTCTTTCTTTTTTAGTTAAAAGATGATAGCAAGCAGCAACATCTTCAATGACTCATTTCTCTAACAAATCTTAGATCTTGCGCATGAAATTGCATAACACGACGAGGTCGAAGAGCAAGACGAGGTCGAAGAGCACGACGAGGTCGAAGAGCACAACGAGGTCGAAGAGAACGACGACGTCGAAGAGAACGAAGAGGGTGAAGGGAGTGGAGAGCAATGAATAGTGAAAATTTTCGAGAAAGAGAACGAAGCGTGGGTTCACGCGTGCAGGGGGTGAGAGTGGGCGAGGTAGCGCTGGAGGCAGTTTATTATTGAAACCCACAGTACATTCATACCGGTGTATGTATGGTGTACACTATAAGGGTGTACGTGTAGCATGACTTTTATCCTAATTACAAAAAAAAGTGGTTGAATCTTACAATTATTACCTCAAAAGCCTCACAAATGACAATACATAATTTAATGACGGTGCCTTATAACTATTTTAGATTTGGATATAATGTAAAGTAAATCGCCCTAATGTAAGAAAGTGAGGATACTCTGTTAAATCAATGATGTATCTAGGATGTGAGTCCCACTAAATAATTCAAGGATGCACACCCTTCACTTTCTCATTTGAAACATTCTCATTTTAAAAAAAATTAAATCTAATTATTGGTTTTTAGTGAAAGTGCATAAAAAACTTAATTATATGCATAATATTTTTTCCTTGTAAGACAACTAACTACAATTTTGAAATGGATAGAATATGAAGAGAAAGCCAACCGATCTAATCATTTAGCAATTTTAATTGTAATACTCTTCCAATAAAATGAAATTTATATTATTATTCAATTTGTACATTGATATCTCATTTAATGAACTTTAGATGCCAAACTTATTAAATGATATTATTTCCTTTAGGCTTACTTCTTTTATATGTATTTTCTTTTTAATCGGATAAGAAACTATTTGTCATGTCATATGTTGTAAGTAATATATATTTTGGCACTCAGCTTGCATGCATACTCCATAAACTTTTGCATTCTAAATCATGCAAATAAATCTCATAAGAGATGTTATAACATGAACATTTAAGCCTTTGAATATAATTTTACTATAATTTTTTTTCATTTTTAAATTTGTTTTCAAATTTCAATTATTGACTCTTAAATTAAATATAATTAAAATGATACTTAAAGTTGGCAATCCTCTCTTAAAATTAATGTTAATTTTTCTACAATGTAGATCCAAGTTCCATTTCACATATCCAAAAATAGTTTATGGTCTTTTTACAATATGAAAGAAGAAGGATATAATTATCTATGTGTAAAAGAAAAATGTATTGAATGTAAACTAATTATATTAATCTTTGTGAATATTGAATACATTTTGGTACATAGTAATATTTATAATTTAAGCTGTTGAAAAATTAAAGCATCTAAGCTATTAAAACATTTTGCTTTTAACTATATTGACATGACAGTTAACTTATGAGGGTGCATAACAAAATGTTTGGAGTTATTAGGTAGCTAAAAATTATTTAAGAAATTGTTTTATAATTTTTTTTGATTATTTTAATTAAATCTTTTTTTTTTAATTTTATTTTTAACAAAGTTTATTTTTGTGTAAGATAGTACAATTTTATTAAAATTATTATTTTACCCTTCTTTAAAAAATTAAAGGTAAAAAAAATTATATATGTTTTAAGCAAAATTTTAGTAAAATATTGGATACATATATTTTTAAAAAAATAAAAATTGGTAAAAAATATGGAAAAAAATTATTTTCTAAAAAAAGGATATTTTAAAAAGTATATTTTTCAAAAATAAACTTTTATATTAAAGTTTAAAAAAAATTATCTTTTTACAAAAAATCAGAATTTTTTTTTGGATTTACCTCTTAATAAATTCAAAATTTTGGTTTTATACTATCAAGTTAACTATCATGTTAGTAGTTAACAGACAAATGCACGACAAGGCGCAAAAATAAAACAAAAAAATTATGTGAATAGAAAACTAAAATTTTGAATTTATTAGAGTAAAAAAACTTATTTAAGCCAATTAAATATGTAACTTAACCATTTTGAAAAAAAGGAGTACAGTACAGAAATAGTTAATGAAAGCCGTGAGCATTGGGGGGTGTTGGCTCAATGGTAGTAAGCAAGCAATAATTGCAAATTGACACTTTTTCAAGCACTCCATTAATTAAATGCATTCCGAATTGGTGCGCACGTAATTTGCTTTTGACGATTCAATCCCATCCATGCTTAGCAGACATTATAATAACATCAACAATTTCCACAACATTAAGCAGCAAATCGTGCATTTGATTAAACTTTCTTTTAAATTGAACACTTTATCTAATTAATAATCCGATTCACTAAAGTTTTAGTTAGAATATGCCATAATTAAGGATGTTAGGCTTGTTGATATTTAGTTAGGAAGTAGTTAATAGTTAGTTACACTTACTTATATAAGAATGTATTCAGTTGTATTACCTTAACTTTTTTATTATCACTAAAATTTATATTTTCTGCTTTCTTTTAAGTCTCAATCTATTCTTTCATTCTAACTCTTTATCATGAATCTTAACATAGCATCAGAGTCATAACATTTTCTATAAAATTTCTTTTGGCTGTGCTCTCTTTAAATAGCAATTTTTTTTTTATTATTTCATTTTCTTGCCTTTTCCTTTCTTCCAATCACATAACAAAGACATGAAGCAATTTCATGATTCACCCATTGATCGAATTTATGGGTGCGTTTAAAGAAAAATTCTTGCATACGCATATTTTATGAATGCTCTAATAGCATTTTTAACTATTAATTTTAATTTGTTTTTAAAAATACATATAGGAAGAATAAAATTAATGATTGCTAATATTTTTAAAACATATTGTAAATGTGTTCCAAGAATCTATTAACTATCTATATTTTGTATATTAATATTAAAGTCCTTCCACTTGAAGTGTCATGACATTTCCTCCTGACTAGTATTGTCATGTGACATTTCCTCTTAATTTTAGATTTTTCAATTCTTTTGTAGTGTAATTATTCTTTTATTTCTGATTTATTTCATTAGTGTTATTGTTAGAGTATATTAAGATATTCTAATAGGATATTAGAATATCTCAATATACTCTAACATAAATAAATAAAATTAATTATACATAAAATATTTATATAGTCAATAAAATTTATAAAATTAAATATTTAATTTATATCCGTGCTTCACACAGGAGAAACACATAGTATGCAATAATTTCTCTTGCTTTCGGGGAGAATGGAAAAGAAATCTAATCATTGAATATGTGCTATACGGGGGCAGCTAACAACGATAAAAAAAATTCTCATTCACATGGGATTTAGCTTGCACATGTTTTGGTGATAGCAGTTCCCTCTCCAAAAAGAGGGGAAAAGAAAAAAAGAAGAAAAAAGTTTGTGAGTAATTGCCGTAATCTATGCATCTGCGATCGTTTAGTTTTAATGTTTTATAGCTTATGGCCATCAATTATCAATTATATATAATACCATTTGATGCATGCAACATAAGAAGGGAAAATGTTATTTTTCCGGGGAATAAACATAAATAAGGTTTTCTTTTAAGATTTGCTAGTTATAGATTTTAGCTCGGCTATACATGATATGGGATGTACGAAATTCCATTATTCCATACATATATGCTCACTTCATTTCATTCCTCGACAAAAACCAAGGTTCATAATTCTATGTTTTATTTCTTTCCTTGACAAGTGAAAAACCATTGCATATTGAACATGTCTTGAATGAATGCTGACTAATTATATGCTAATAATGGACACTTTCAATAATGGACATGTTTCTGAGAAATTCTCCAAATGACTAATGTATACAATAAGATAAGCAGACAATTTTTGTTTTTTAGGAGGTGTTTAGTCTCGATAATGATAAATAACTTCTCATCAAAATTTTAAAATCACTCAAGTGAATATGCTCCTCCTAACAAAACATCTTTCGTAATAATTTAACATAATATATATAAATCAACAAGGATTGCAAGTTGTGGAAAGTAGCGAGTTAAGAGGGGAAGGAAAAGAAAGGAAAGAAAAGGATAAGGAGGGAAGGAAAGGAGGGGGTTTGGAGGGTTTCACTTTCCCTTGTCTCGGAGTGCAAAATAGAGGAGAGAAAGAGAAATGGAGGGTTTGTGATGTATTTTTTCATTTTTGTCCTCCACTATAATACTTCATATTTTTAGGGTTTTTTGAAAAAAAATTATTTATATATAACAAAAAAAGAGAAAAAAGATTAACTTTTTTTTATCTATATGTAACATAACCATATTTCATAAATTAACTTCATATTGCTGTAATTGCTTTGCTTTGAGAAAAGAAACATGAACTCCAGCCAAAATCACCTAAAAAATAAGAGTTTGAAAAGTAATATGTACCCCAAAAAGAGTTTGACAAGTAAATTATTTCTCGGTTGAAGTTTAACAACCTTGGGTAGTATTATGATCAATTATGTAGACCTATTTGAGAATTCTGTTTTGTTTACTCTTTGACGTCAACCATTACCTGAAATTGCATCATCATATATGTCTTGCCGCAGACATAAACTTTAACCAAACCCATGCATGACTTAGCAAATTTCGGACTGTAGCTGTCTTGAGCTTCATTAATTTGTCTCATTGCTTCAACAAATTACCAATTACTTATACATATCGCATGGAGCTTTGTTTTGCATTTGTATTTCGCCCAGATTGGGTTCACGTGAAGTACCACAAGTGTAACCTTCATTATGTGGTTAAATTATGTCGTTATGCAGTTGTTATAACTTATAAACATAAATATCAAGTAAAACCTTTGCATCAGTCTCGGATTACTAACGGCAACCCTTTGTTTAGATGGGAAAATAACTTTTTAAAATAAAATAAAATAAAAAAAACAGAGAGAGAGAGAGAGAGAAAATTAGAAATGGTATGTGTATATATATATAGAGAGAGAGAAAGTAAAAAATTATCAATTAATTTGTATATATATATATACTTGAGTGTCCACTTCTAATTCAGGTTCCATGTCATCCAAACCACCTATGTTTCCATTCACATCATTGTCATTCATTTGTGTTTCAATTTCAGCTTTCATTGTAGCAACTGCTTCCGCTGCATTTTCTGCATTGACACCTTGTGCTCTATCTTTACCAAAAACTTCTTCCAACTCTTCAAAATGTGGAAATGACTTATTGTAAAGACCTCTTGCATATTGGGATGTGGCTTAAATTGTAAAGCCAAAACATAAAAATTAAATATGAGAAGTGTTAGAGTAATATATAAATATAATATGAGAAATGATTAGAGATTTTGCCTTTACCCATTCATTAAAAATTTATTTTTCCACCATAATCATTTTTTCTTTGTCATTCCTACCAAAGCCACTAGTTGTCGGGTCCATCATCGATCTCAACAATGGAACAATAATGCTTCTTCAACACCTTCACCCTGGACTCAATATGTGGATTAGCTTTAAGACCACATTTATGAATTTTATCATTAAGCATTCTCTCGAGTTGTTTCGCATAACCAAATTTGAATGTTCCATTATCACAGTTCCATGAGGTAGTAACAAGCTCAATCAAACATTCAACTAACTTTGCATCTTCCTAAGGTGTCCATTGACGCTTAATTTACTTTGTTGCGTTAATTTGTGAACTCTTTTCCATCACTATTTTAGTGGAATGAAGTAATATATTATAACATAATTCACATTAATAAGGTAAATGAAATATATAAAGTAACTCAAGTTAGGAAAAATATTATAAGTAAATAAGTAACTCAACATTGAGTTCACTACATAAATTCAAATTATCGAAATAAACATTACAAATTCAAAATAATACACCGAAATAAACATTACAAGTTCAAAATAACACAAAAAAAATAAACATTACAAATTGCAAATAACAACAAAATAAAATAAAAACAAGGAACATGATAAATGAAAACAATCATCAAGCATGACGTCCTGTCCTCCATTGGTTCCACATATTTTGAGCATGCCCCAAGCATCATTTGTCTCAATATGGTGGATCATCTCACCATCCAGTTCAAAATCGTTTGTAATTTCTTCACCTTGTATATATATCCTCATCCTCATTAGGATCCACAGACATTTCACTTTGAATGCGGTTATGCAAAAGACAACAAACAGTTATGATTCTTCCTTCAGTCTTAACATGATAAAAAGACCTCCCTCTCAAATTCGCTCATCTTGCTTTCTGTGATGACCCATAGATAGAAGGGAAAAAAAAAAGAAACAAGACGTGTGCTGTGCATCAAGTTGTTGAAATGGAAATGGTTCAAGGTATTTTGTTGAATTATTTGCAAATGTTGTTCACTTGATTTGCACAATGTGCTTTGTTTTTTAATTAATTGATCTTTTTCTTTGGATGTTTAGAATTGCTTAGGAGCCTTAGATGGCACTCATATTGAAGTAAATGTTCCTGTGTATGTCTTATAAGCCTAGATACCGAAATAGAAAAGGTGACATGAACATGATAACTTAACTCATAATTGATAGTGTAACATGACTTTATTTATAAATATTTATACACATGCAACATGACATATTAATGCACTAAGACATGTGGTCTCATGTAGTTCAAAATAGTTTTCATGAATCTCTAAAATATTTTCAAAACTCACAATACTTGTTTTCCTGTCTTTCAATTTCATTGGATTAGTGTGTTTTCATTCAAGTTCTTGTGTTTCGTGCATTATTTGTCAATTTGATATTGTATTTATACGATATCTAAAGTTTTTCTAGCTATTTATTTGTATCATTGATAATTTTTATCTTCTTTCAAACTCGCATTCTCGTTAAAAGGGTCCGCATTGACATATGAATTACTTTGTAATCCCTATGCTCTAGATTCTTTATTTGATTTTTACGGTGAATGGTCTATAATCATATTTATACACCGAAATTCCCATAAAACAAAGCCTCAAGCCCAGCCCTCGAGAAATAATTAGTTTCTTAGAGAAAGAATTATCCTCCCTATGAAGAACAACCGGATCCACACACCATTCACATGTCACATTTAGTTCTATTCATTTACTTATTTGGACACAATCATTAGATAATTTTCTGTACCAACACAAAAAAGTTGATATGATTATTACCTTATCAACTTGTGTTGTGAAATTGAGACTAACACTAACGCTTGTTTTATCTGTGACAGACCCTCTTTTTCTTGATTGAAAGTTATTTCCGTTCATGTCTGATTTCTGTACATGTAAAAAGCTTGTCATATTAATCATGTTAATAGGGGCAAAAGTTAAACATGTTGCATCTTGTTTCATAGACTTTTCAACTATAATATGTTTGGTGACTTGGCTTCTCTGAATCTAGTTGTTACAGCATAAGTGCTTGATTTGAGTCACGTTTGCTAAGATAGATCCTTGATGGGTTCTATTCTACCATTTCATGATTTATGTAGGCCAATTTGTTGACTCAGCAATACTTTGTGGAGGATTAATGGGCTCTGGAATAGCAACTGCTTTAATTCTTGGCATTTTGAAAGAAGTAAATGAGAAATTCTTGGATGCAGATGTTAATACTTAATAGGGTAATTAGATGCGAGAAGGAGTTCTTGTAAATTTGTTAGTGATGTTAATAGCTATTTTTTAGGTCCTGGATTACCCTTAAACTTGTCAAGGACCAATTTAGGTCTAAGATTACTAGTCTAACAAAGTAGTTTCAATATGAAATAACAGGCACGTGTACAAGTAATATACGGCTATGTTGTGATAATTTGATGTACTTGATTTGATTCTATAGCCCTTATGTCATATTGCTTCTGTTTTCTCATGGAAATTTCTGTTTTTTTTTATGTCATTTCATTCTTAAATGTGAGAATTTAATTTCTATGGAAGAATGTTATAATAGAGGTCAAAACATAGTAGCAATTAGATATATTAATTCACTGTTTTTGAGCAGCAACAATAACATAGTCTTATCTCACTACGTGGGATCAGCTACATGGTTCTAATGACAGTCAACAAGTGTTGAAAAATGTTACAATTTTTCTTGACAATACTTTTTTTAACACTTCTCGACAATTAAACTAGTGTTAAAAAAAAAGTATTTTTAACTATCAAAGAGACTTTTTTAACATTTGTGACCCTTGAAAATACTCATTTTTCTTGTAATGCATGCTCCATGACTAATTCGGTACACATATTTTCTTTGTTTAATTGCTATATAATATGAAGTCATAAATTGACCATAGTTTATGCCTCCTTTCTTCAGTTAAAGGAATTTAAAGAAATTTGAGGTTTTGATATGAGTTTATTTAATTTGCTTCATTTTCCTCCACGACTCTTGGGAGAAAACCTATTTTCTCCGAACTTGCTGAATTTTAACAATATATTTTCCCAAAACTTAGGGGGCTTTAAAACTTTGAAAATGACTATTCTCAAATGGTTTATAGACTTCGATGACATTTCAACATAAAATATACTTGAAATTTATTAGCATCTATGAGATCTAAACCCTATATTGCACGGATATGTGTGTGTATATATATATATATATATATATATATATATTTGATCATATTACTCATAATATTTTGTTATTGATCGGAGCATGTAGTTGTGTGCTAAGGGTATGTTTGGTTGGTGTAAAAAAGAGAAAAAAAATGTTTTTATGAATGAGATTTATGTGTAAGTTCTTCCTCATTTTTATTCCCAACCAACCATACCATTTGTACCGAAGAAATTGCTGATATGTTGGCTTAGTGTATATTTTATTTTCATTTTTTTTATTTAAAAAAATGAAAAAAAAATGAATAAATAACACAAGGGTCGACCTAACCCAATTGATTAGTACTTAATTTGGTAGGGAATTTCATAGCTTCATAGGATTTTCTATTCTGTGAAGGGATACGAACTCGCAAAATATATATATATATATACACACACACACCTTTCTTGCCATACAAGATACATGAGAGTATGCAATGACATTTCTGCAAGCTTATAAAACTTCAAGCCAAGAAGGATGAGAAAGTGTTTTGTTGTTCAATTTCTAAGAAAAGAGAGCTGGCAGGCTACATTGCCGGCCGCCTACTTGCTTGTAATTCGCAATTACTACAGCAAGAAAGTCGCCCTCATCTCTAAGGTGCTTATCAACTTTAAATTTTTTTATTTTTTATTTTCCGATATTTTTCATTATTAAAATCACTCATATCTATTAAGACTCAATAATTTTAAGTTACTATAAGTAAATTCTTATTAAAACGTTTTTAGGAAAAATCCAATCAAATAAACTCCTTAATTTGCCAAGAATTTAGTTGCCAACCCTAATTAGCAAGTTGACAGTACCATGAACACATTACTAATAGAGTTTTGCTAACAAGTGTTTCATAAAAAATTAATAAGAAAAAAAATTGTGATAAAAAAATTGAAGTGCTAACCTCAAATTTTCAATTTGAATTCCTCAATAAGTGTATTTAAGGCACTTGTTAACTAAACTCTTACTAATATATATATTTAACTTAAAACAACTCTAAATTGGTTGGCTGACAAAAACAATTCATCACAAGGTCCTTAACAATGAAAAAAAAAATGGATAAATTCAAGTCTCAAAATAAAAGTTTTAGCTTCGCTCAAATTAAAATTTTAGAATTTTCTCGACACTCAAATAAAATAAGAAAAAAATATTGCTAGACGTACTAAAAAGGGTCATTCAAGACAGGTCCAAAATCCAATTTTGATCCTAAAACGATCACCAAGGACCAGAGACTTAGATTTGTCCACTTTTTTAATTGTTAGAGACATTAGGATGACACTCTTTTTTCTTTTTTTTGTCAGGAATCAACTTATCCGATTGAGATATTGTAAGGGATCAACTCAAAGATTTACATTAAAATATATTTCAAAATCTTGTGTATGAAAGAAAAAAAATAGCATTTGTAGAATTACTCATAATAGAGTGACCCAGTTCAAACTACATTAGCCAGAGGAGTGATTTTCTGATTGTAATTTATAACAAGATAGATAGATAGATAGATAGATAGGATAGGATAAGTTACACGTATACACACACTTAAGAATCCAAAACACAAGGAATGCTTAATTAACTTGAGATATGACCCCTTTTGATCAACATCCTCATTCGCAAAAACATAAATGGAAAAAAAGGTTATTACTACATGTATATGTATATGTAATTTATATTTGGCAACTATCTACCTAATTGTATTCCTCCTTCCGAAGTAGTATCAGGGCATAAACTAATAAGCACTAAAGTCCAGTTCCATAACAAAATATGTTTTGTTCATAGTCATGCATTAATGGCAATTAATTTAGCCTACCTTAGGCCACACCCTCTTTATCTTTGTTTGTGTAATATTGGTAATCGAATTTCTACTGGTAGAGACAGATAAGATCCCATTTAATTCAATTCGCAAAGGAGCACCCCCAATGTCTTAGTCAGATGCCATTTTAGCATAAGATGTCAAAAAATAAATTAACAAAGTAGTAAAATTAAAGAAGGCTTATTACAAGGAATACAACTGTTACGCACGACCTAACAAACCCCAATATCCCACTTTTGTCGCAGATGGAAAATGATGGAGAAAGGAAAGAGCTGACAAAAGCAAGATCATTTACACAATTTGTGTGTTGTGTAATGCAAGGAAAGTCGTGACAAAAGAAGAAGAAGAAAATTAGATGAATGAAAGCACACTGCAAAAGAAAAATTCTCACGAGCGCGTTTAGGTTGTGGTTGATTCTTGTCCTAAAATAGAACAAATAGATATTAAAAGTAAAAACATATTTAAAAGAAAGAAAGAAACAATAAAATTATATTGAAACAATTTTTAAGTTGATTTTTTGTATATTCAAAAGGAATAGGCTCAAGAAATATGTTTTCGAATAATTTTTAATTTAATTTTCGTACCTCCAAAATATAGAAAAATAAAAGACGCATCTCTACTATTTCAGTGTCATCTTTTTTTCTATCTTAGGACAGAATCCAACTTTTCTTAAATCTAATTTAATACTCCATTCATTCTCAAATAATTTCATAATTTTAAATTTTATTTTTTCACAAATAATGATCTATTTTTAGAATATGGACAATATTAAATTTTATATATATATATATATATATATATATATA